>QVOB01005524.1:0-81760 GCA_014839585.1 Pseudomyrmex concolor
TTTTTTAATTTATCTATTAAAAACTATAAATAGAGATAAAAATTGAAGAAAACGTAATTAGCTAAAGAATATGAATAATAAACATACAACGCGAAAGCGTGACGAGGTGTATATCGAACTTTTATTCAAACCGACACGCCAAAAAAATTGCCAATATCCGCTCACTGATTATTTTTCGTGGAACGACGCATCTTCTCAGGTTGAATAACGATTTTACGGCTGAATGCAACGTCAATCGTCAGTTATGAGAGAGTGCGTAAATAATATTAATAAAAAGAAAATTGTAATTTCCTCTTACAAATTAGAGTCGAGTATAAAAAATGCAATGTAAAAAAACATTCTCACATTAAAACTTAAAAACGTCGACGAATCCGTTCACACATTTTGGAATAATAGAGACCATCCGAAGTCTCGGACATATGTTTTTCTCATATAAAAACTTTATTTCTTAAGAGTTTAAAAAACACCTCCGAAATCTTTACGCTCGCGGTTTTTCAAGCTTCTTCGACGCGATACTCCGCAACGCATTTTTGAATGCGATCGGCGCGTTTGTAAGCCGCACGCGCATATGTCAGAATTACAGTGACAATGAAGCGGCACGGGCTGAAAGCAGAAGAGACAAACGGGATAAAGAAAAGGGAAGGCGACACCTCGGTCACCCAGCCGCTTTCTGGTCGCGGTGTTCGTAAGTGCTTGATGAACGGCCGGCAATCGGTTAGCCTTTTTAAACGGCTCGCGATGACAGATCTTCACCTGCGAGTCGGTGGCACTTCAGCTGACCGGCGACAATAGATTGAAAGGAGCAGGAAAAAGATTTGAAGGGATTCGTACGAACGCGTTTTGTCTGGCTCAATAGTCTCTCTGTCCGACGACATCAGTTACGCTATCTCGTTTGCTGAGGTTTCTCCTTCGAACGAGCGTTGTTCGCAATATCGTGCGTGAATTGTTTCTCTTTTCTCAGGTAACAACCGAAAAGAGTTCGGGGAACGTGCTCGCTAGACGCCAGCTCGGATTCCCGTGTAAACCTGATGTATACGCGCGAAAGAGTTGACTGGTTACATCGAGGTCGATTTTTAAAACTTTGAATCACAATAATATTTTTCGAAATCCACATCTTCATAAACACATTTTATCTCGCTAAATTAATTTCTAAAATAATCAATTGACAGAAAGAATTTACAGAATAATTACGAATAAGTTTTTTTCCTGTGATTTTTAACGATGTAAAAAGTTTTCGGCGATAATGTATGCGCAATTTCGATAAAATTCATCGGCGGCGCGCCAAGTGCCAAGAGTATCCTCGAGTTAAGTGTTGTTAACATCCTTCGTATTAGCCGCCATTTGTCGGGATCTCGTCTCGGTGCCGTCTGGCATAAGGTACCATTAACAGCTAAGTAGGAACAATTCGATTCGCGATCGTCGAGAATGGTCCCAGCGCGGCAGTTAGTCCTGTGCAAATTGTCACCGTCTCTCTGTCTCCGTCTGTCGCATTCTTCTCTCCTCTTCTCTTTTCGTCTCTCGCTCTTTCGATGTGAGCATCGAGCGCGTACGAATTACACGAGGGCCCCATACGTCCCCGGGCGTCGAGTGCCCCGCGGGTCCGTATCGGGAGAAAGAAAACGCGGAGAGGGAGTCAAGAGATTCGAACATGTGGCATCATTTGTTACGCGCGAATTGGGGTTCCCCGAGCGCAACGTCGTGCCACGGCTTATCTACGCCCGTTTAAAAGCGCCTACGTATCCGGAAATTCAGAGGCGCAAAAGAGCGAGAGATCGCTCGAGCATGTAAACGATCCGTCGTCTCCTGTCAGAGGAAGGGACCGGAAAACCGACCTCTATCCGCGAGGGAGACAGCTCACGAGTGTACTCAGTAACAATACATTCTTGTGATAGTGTATCTCGCGCGACATAACTTTCTATGCTCTTCCGATTGCTTCGTCTTTATCAATTGCCGAATAAAGTTGTCGGAATGTGGAAAACACAGAAAACTAGAATTGATTGATATTCTGTACATAGAATTACTCGATAGTGAGAATACGGCAAAAGAAAAAAACTGATAGATACGTTTACCGAACGTGCTTATCGAAAAGCATCGGTCTCAGCTTAAAGAAGTAGAAATTATATTGCGATAAGAGTTTTCTTTTTTTTGTTCTAGTCGTAGTGTTCGTTCAGAATATCATCGGAACATCGCGCAAACAACCATCCTCCGCATAGAGGGGCGAGAATCCGCGTGGAACGCGCGCCCGATGGGGATCTCGGTTTCCGTGGACATATGGTCAGCCCGTGCCTCACCGCGACAAAAAAGCGCTACAGAAACGGCGACAGAAGTTGGGAGTGTCGGCGGGCGATATATCAGGGCTTAAACTGTCCCGTCGCAGCAAGCATGTCCTACCAGCGTGGTTCTGCGCACCCTGTCTGACCGACTTGATGGTCGGTTTGGTCGGCTCGCTGGCTGGTGCGCGTATGGCGTCGCGTACAACAGGGGTGCTGGCATTAGTTAATAGCCCGGGTGCAATACCGGGGACACGTTAATGCAAGAGAAAATACAGAGAGAGGAAGAGAGAGAGAGAGAGAGAAAGAGAGACAGAGTAGATAGTAGTATGAGGGTGATCGACGTCTAACCAAATGCGGTTTCCAAGCTATTGCGTTTTTACGCGGCGCGTCTATTAACGCGTTACGGGCATTAACGCACGTATTCCCCGCTTTTGAGAAATATCTATTGTGAGTAAGCAAAAACTACCTGCTGAGACGAGAAAAAAAGGCACGCGTGCGCAAAATGGAAATAAATCTGCATTTATATAGACCTATTTTGTAAAATACTTACTAGCTAAATATTTAAAAAAATATTTTATATTTTCCGATAATAAGATCGTTTTCAAAATTCGAATACTACAGTAGAGAATCGTGATCACGGTGAAAAGGCAAAGAACTGTTCGAAGAAAACGGAACAGAGTTTGGGAGATTAGCAGCGTGAGGTGACGACGCGCGTTATAGGGTGGCAAAGGTTTCTGCCAACACACAGAACGAAGTCATTATAAAAATAATCAAAGTTTCCCAGGGCGGAAGACTCGTCGGGATGGATGACGGGTCGGGAAACGTTCCGGCGGCCGGTTTCTCATTACGTTTGACGATTATGCGTTAATTTGCACCTAGCGATACTTCAAAAGATTTTTATTCATTGCACGAGCTTTGCCGTCGTCGTTCCTAGGCTGGAAGTCGCATGAGTCGTTTTCCCTGGTAGTTCTCTCTGCCACGTAAAGACGACTTCTCAAGTTTTATATATTTTTCCTATCTTTGGCGTTGCGCGCGCGTGAGGATCGAGTGTCCTCGTCAAAGGATCCGGGGGATATGATAATCTCGGCGCCCACGCTGAATGCGTAACGAGTTTTTCGCAGACGAGAAGTGGACTCGCGCCTCCTGATTAGCTTTGCCTTTACGTACTCGAAGGGATGAGAGCAACCCGGTTCTTCGCGATCGAGAACATCCTCGCGGCTTGATTTCATATTAAAACGATAGGGAGACAGCAGCGTTGCTTTAACTCAGTAAGTGTCCGGAAAACATGTAATTGAATTAAAAGATGCAGCTTTCACATGTTTTAGGTATACTTTCTCGTGAGAAAATATCGTTTTCTTATCTCTATACATTCTTTTGTAATTATTTTTATTTACGTACATCTGTAGAACTTCAATATCAATTTATTTCATCCACGCGTTACCGACTTTATTCTGTTTATATTAACAAAATTCACGATAGTCTTCACAGAGAGAAGCTTTGGAGAAAGCGGACTTCAACTTCTTTCTCATTTACGCGATCGATCTTTCCCACCTGCCATCGCGATAACAAGCCGCTACGACACGATCGAATCGTGCTCATTCGATCGAGCCTATCGAAAACTCAGCGAAGCGTAAGGGACGTGTTAAAAACGCTTTGCGACAAGAGAAAGAGAGAGAAAAAAGGAAGAGAGCATGCATGAAAGGCAGCTGACGGAACTGACTCCGACTGTCTATCTCTCCCCGCAATACGTGGGCACGCTTTTTCCACGGTGCTTACATAACCCTTGCTCGATGCCTGATCACGATGTTGGTATCAATTAATTCCGTTCGTATATCACGCACGTAAAGAGAGAGAGAAGTCGATCCGCGCGCGTACCATTATAACGGCGGCTGCCGATTTCTTCTCTCTCTCTCTCTCTCTTTCTTTCTCTTTCACCTCCTCTCTCGAGGATACCACGCTCGACTACGCCTCGGCCGACGGCCGCTCTCATTTTGTATCGCGGCAGCACGTGCCGCTCACAATGGGCACCGAGTGACTCCCGTCAGTGCCCTCCTTTTCTCTCTCTTCCCGCGACTCCGCGATCGGAGTCGTCATCATCAATCGACACGGTCTCTCGCCCTTACGGTCGCGCACGCCCACACCCCTCTCTGGCGAAATACCGAAGGCAAACAAGAGGAGTGCAAACGCCAAAAAGCATTTATTCCCGATTCTTTATCTGACACAGGCCCGCGCGCGCGTTCGTTTTCTCCCTTTCTCCATTTCTCGCGCGTAGCAAAGCGCGCGTGTCTGCTCTGGGCGTGACTGTCTCACGCGTATATACACTCTCGTGTATGGACCGGCTCTTTTATTGCCGCCGGAAATTAATGAGATCGCGAAGCGATACGACAGATACGGCCGGTCGAATGACCCGGTGGACAAGCGTGTTCGTTGTTTAGCTTAACCGCTCGGGCACGTTCGCTTTCATTAAGCGATATTATCCACCGTGCGGATCGTGATCGACACGCGCGCAACACTCAAACGAGCCGATTTCGTTGCGTCGAGAAAATCGCATGTAAATTTTGCACGACGCTCGTGTCGTGTCGTAACGTAGTGTCTAACAAATCGAAGGAAGCGTGTCGTAGTTACGTGTGTTGTATTATATTTATTACGGATTGGTCTGTCGTAGATCGTTACTTCACCGATTTATCAATCGCTCGAGACGAAGTCGAGTGAAACCGAATTGTTCGTTGACCACGAGATCGAGTAATGAGGGGAAGTGGGAGTCCGAGCGACGAGTAAACGCGATCACGCGTAAAGGCATTTTCCACGTTCGACTTGACGCAATGACGAATCGCAAACGTATAGCGCCGACACGGAAGAACTCGGCACGAGCACCGATCGGTCGACGATACATCTGGCGTTCACGTGGGGAAAACCGCAGCGAGCGGAATCTTCTTTTCGCCCGGCAAAAACCGTAAGCGCGGCTGATGGATGAAGATCGATGTCGTGTACGCGACGCGGCATGTATCCACCTCTAACACCACGTGTATCCCGTTCTCTCTTCTTCCCGTCCCGACGTGCGCGATATGTCCTTACACCTCATATCCTTCCCCGTCGACTTAATATCCTCCGGCACGTGTGGAGATCTCGGCGCGAACAAGAGAGGCGCGTCAGGTGCGCTCGTCGCGCGCGCTTCGAAATTTGCCGCTATTTTTCAGCGAGCCGCGTATTCGGGTAAAACGATTATCCCTCTCTTTGAACGAACTGGATATGTGCATCAAAATGATGGATGCGAAAATATTCCCATCCGAATATTTTTTCCTAATTATAAAATAATAACTGCCCCTTCGTACCGAGATCACATAACTCTGTTTGTGAGTAAATAATATTGTATTTTCTACGACAATCTTGAAATTAATTTTCTTTTTATATTTGGAAATACATTTGGGGAAACTATTTGCTCATAGATAAGTACACACATATTTTCAGAGAATGAATCGATCAGAATAAACTGAAGAAATACAGTTCGGAAGTTTTATCACAAACGTGTACGTGTATGTGTATCCGGATGATATCTAGCGCGGTCGTAGGATGCCTTGCGTGTTTTATCGGCATTGGGGCAAGAAGTTCCGAAGATTCTTCGTGACTATCTAACATATTGATATAAAAAGATACCCGGGCTGCCTATGAAGAAGTCGAATAAATTGCCGAAAACTTTCCGACGAGCGGGACAAATCATCCGAGAGAAAATTCCGGAAGAATTGACGAAAAAGCGGGCGAAAGTTGGCTTTTTCTCGCGGAATTGAATCTATCCTTTTTATCTCGATGTATACTCGCGTTTATTTTCTCGGCGAAACCATTCGCGCGATCACCGAATATGTTTGTGACACATGCTCGCGAGCGCGCGATCTTTTTCTCACGATTGTTTCCCATCCCGTTCCATTCGTTCTTCGACAACTCTTTCCTCCTTCGTTTTTTCTTTTATACGTTGCACACTGTTTGAAAGATATAATTATCTCAGATATATATTACGTTCGCGAGAGAAACATGTCACGCGTTGTAAGGCTCAAGCAACGAAATGTACGATGACGAGTGCGAGCGATGATCGTGCGATATAATTAATCGCAGCGAAGAGGAGAGATCGTGCACGCCTGATTAGGAAATGAGCGAGTAACCATTCTCAGCGTGCGATGTTTACCGGACGATCTGGATGGATCGAAATCCTTGAAAGACTCCCGCTGACTGAAATCGGCCGGGCTGTCAGACGCGCGATTATTGATGACGCGCATTGATGGCTATCGAGAGAGAGAGAGAGAGAGAGAGAGAGAAAGAGAGAAACTGACCGCGCGCGGTCTTCATGGAGCTGACACATCGCTCGGCTCTAACGCGAATATAATAGTCGGGATCTCTGCCCTCTCATAAAGGGCGTCCAACAATACAATTTTCATTTTCGGTCGAAGGGTAAACGCCACTCCCCCTATGCGCCGCATCACTCTTATCGTTTCTTTCTTCGTTTTTTCCTTTCTCTTTGGATAACCTACACGTCTCTCTTTCTCACTTTCTTGTCTGATCTAGTCTTCCCTCCGGTGTCACGATCGTTTTCCATATGAGTGGAATATTCACTATGACGATCCACCATCATCGTCGTCGTCGTCGTCGCTTCTCGTGGTAGTCGAGCTTGTCGCACCGCGGACACATCGGGGGTAATGGCGTGTGCCCTTTTCGAAAACCCTCCGTCACGGGCGATTTTGCCGCGCTACGACGTTATTTATCACTTTCCAGTGAGACTCCGTCTTGCACGAACTCCCTTCCGACAGAATCGCGAAGAAGAGGGTTAGAAGTATGCTTATCTGATATTTATCTGCCGGTGCGGTCATAAAAAAGTCGCGACGCGCTAACATAAAAATTTTGTTGTATTAATTCTCTCTCTCTCTCTCTCTCTCTCTCTAATCCCTCCCGTTTAAATCACTATCGCGCGAGGGGGAGAACGCGCGAATCTCTCGTTAAAACGCCGCGTAGCTTTTATTTCGTGCTGTACAAGCCACTTTATTTTCACTTTCATTGGACGCAATTTAATTTAATTGTGCGTAACACTGCGGCCACTTTTCCAGAACTTCTACAGTAAAAGACATCTATAGTCACGTGTAAACGTCAGCATAATACCAATGGCAAAAACGTTAATTTGAATTTTTAAAAACTGATTTATCGAAGAGAATCATTCTCGAAAATTGTCCAAATGTTCGCTTTGATATATACGTCGTACACTATAGAGTTCACAACTGTGTACACGAAATTTGGAAGAGACGGGATGAGAAGGAACAACAATTTTACAGCTACGCAGCGTTTTCAGCCGTTCCATCCCCCCATTCCAATCTCATCGGATGCCGATCAGAGATCATTGCTCGTTCGGGCGAACGACTCGCGCAAACAAAGCTGACGCAAAGAGCGAGAGCACGCACGTGTGTTTGCCGCTACCCGCCGCGTCCAGCTAGCGGGGAGGCTCTCTCTTTCTCTCTCTCTCGCGACTGTCGCGTGAATGAAGCTCTCGGTATCCGTCGAAAAGAGACTTGGTGCTTTTGGCTACCGACACCGTAACGCGGGGGACGAAACGTAGGGCCCGTGGCCGTTGCGTAAATCCGTGAAGGGGAACCCGCGACTCCGCGCCGAAGGGATCAGAGTGCGCCACGTGACGCTTGTGTTTGCTGGGTACACAGAACTCGGTGTTTGGTACACACGGCCTTGGAAGGCACAATGCTCGATGGGTTACCAAAACAGTGGCGCGACGTCGGCATAAGCGATATTTGTGTCAGCATAAAGGAACCCCCTAAGCCACGTTAAAAGAACAACCGACTCCCCTCCACGCTCTACTTCTTCCCTTCGCGTAGTCGAGTACGCGTATAAGTCAGAAGTAAGATGGCATGTTACTTTTTTTCTTGCGCAGCGAGAAGTCGGTCATGGCTTAACATCGAAATGATGTGTCATAACATGATTTATTTCGAAAGCAATGGATATCAAATTTTTCTAAAATTATATCTTTAATCGCAATCGTGATATCAGCATAAGAAACAATTGTCTTTTTTCAGTTTTACCGCAAAAACTTCAAGAGTCACACAGTTAAGTAAGTTCGCACAGAAACCTACATAGTGTAATCCGAAGTGACTGTCTCTTTCTCTCGTTTCGAAGTCGACGCACGTAACATCGATCGTAAACCTCGCCGCTACCTTTTCTCTATCTCCGCGCAATTTCCAAAAATTTCAACTATTTAACGCGAGACAACTTTCCAGACGCGTGACTCGCAGTCGTAAGAAGAGTTCTCGACTTTCGTGCGAACGAGTACAGCTGAAAAAATTTCGCTCGCAACGAGGCGGAACCCGATGTTACGCGCTCTAAAGGATTTTCGAGGTAAACGACCGTTGGCTAATGTTCGCCAGCAAAGTTCTGCACCCGGTTTCGACGGAACAACGACAGTCGCATTAGCCACAGGACGAGCTTACAATGGACCCCTCTGTTTTTCACGCATGATGATCGGGACTGTAAGGGGGAGGGGCTAGCAACCCCCTCGATCTCTAGATCAACCCCGTACTTAGCGGAGGAGATTTGTGAATCGGGGTGTCGCGCCCGAAATAAGTAAAAAATTGATCGATGATACTGCGTTTCGCGCGTTTTTTTTCATTCTTCTTGTCAAAAAAATTCCGAGAAAAGCTCGACTAATTTTCCCGTAATTCAAAGACTATTTATTTTTGTTGTTCCGAAAATAAATGTGGACCTACAAAATGTAACATTTTTTCGGCAAAATTCTTTTTGTACATAAATCAAAAGATATTTCAAGAAACTTATTTTGATAAGAAAATGTCACAGAAAGAGAAAGAGAAAATTCTTTATATATTCTACTAAATTTTGTTTTTTATTGCTGTGGAAAGACGTTAAAGACTTAAATAGTCACTATATAAAAATAAGAAACAAAGCAGAATAAAAAATTGTCTAAAAGCTGTTTATAGCGCTAGAAAATGACGAGCAATCGTACTGACAATTTTTCTTCCCGATCCGTTTGACGAACGCAGCACGAACTGGTTTTACACCGTCGGTGTCACGCTAAATCTCCGGCGCATTGTTCGCGCCCCCTCTTACCGTCACGATTTTTCCATCAGGACCCCTCCGAAAAGCCTGCCACAGTCAACTTCTATCGTTCACCGTTCCACCCTCATCGTAAACCTCCACGAAACTTAACCCCTGACGATTATCTTCCTCATGATCGCCGCGCGACCGTGCACGGATTCGTCGAAAATCGCGTATTCGACAGTTTCGATAAATCATAATTTTGCGATATCATCTCGTTATTACAAATCCGCGATGTTGCTGAAGCAAAAGTTTGTTTGGAACGTTCGTCGAGCAAAAAAATATATTTTGATGAAGACCGCTCCGGGTCTTTTTTTGTGGCGAGATGAACATATATTTCATTGTATAATATCTATTCACATGTAATAAGACTTTTTGGAACAATAGCCTGGCGAAGTTGCCAGCAATGTTTTCTCGCATGTGGTGTTTGCGATGATGGTTTCTGTAATAAACAAAAAAGACGTTTTCAAGTCTTCTTTTGCGGCAAGGTAAACATATTTCATTGCGCACATCTATTCATATTTAATAAGAGACTTTTACTTTTTTGAACAAAAGTCTGTTGTAAGTATTCTACTTTGCATATAGAAATAGAATTGCGATTCTATAACTTCTCGAGTTATGACTAGTGTGAAATTTATTAACACGTACTATTATATATTTTTAATTAGTACATGTATCATTAAACAAATTATAATTATAATTTGTTTAATGCGCTACAAATTAATTTAATTTCGTGTAATTTCTATCAAGAGTCTTTAATATATTTATTTACTACATTCCGTCATATTGCATATAGCATTTGGTTATTTTTCCTTATACGCTTCTGCTTCTCCCGTCTTTATCCATTAACTTCCGTTATAAATCACCGGAGGAAGAATCGCGGAAACAGATGAATTGATCTGATTACCGTATTCGGGAAACGCGATATTCCACGTACTCGTATTTGAGATATAGCCGACGGGCGGGTGTTGCCGATTGGCTTGATGAACGAGTGCGATTAATAATTAAGATTTCCAAAGCGAGGTGGGATACTAAAAAGCCGCGGGCGGTTCTCTCCCTCTCGCTCTCTCTCTCTCCCGGTCCCGGGAACAGCGGGTAATGGCAATTTACGCGCCCCGTGGGACCAGATAACTTCATATCTTCGCGGTAATCATTTATTCTCTCAATGAGCATGATATTGCCAAATTGAATTAGATAAGCGCCGCACATGCGTCTTCCTGCTCGTACGTGCGCTCAAAAAAAAAAAAAAACTCGCAGTGGCATTGGCAACGTTACCGCGCAATATTTTCCGTTTCGTGCTTATCTAGAAATTGATTTCCGCGATATGTTCATTAAAGAAATTTCATCTTCGATTCGATTTATCTTGTCGCGAACAAAGGGATTTTACTGAGATGTCATTGCGGATTTGTTTTATTTATTTTTTTCATTAGGAATGTAATTTTACAGGATAGTTTTTTCATTCTAACACGCGCCTGAATGAACGACTTAGCTACAGAAAATCACACCCCGATAAATTGACCCTCCATTGCTAAATACCTCCCTTTGACAGTGTCGATCGGGGTAAGAGAGTTGTATGGGGACAGAATATGGGGTGTCTCGTAAAGATCCACGTGGTACAAGGGAGAGAATCGCATCGTAACACGTCCGTGAACGGATCCCGATTTTCGTGTCACAGAAGATCTATTGATCCTGTCCATCAGAGTTTCCAAGGATTCGTGATCGATCATTGACAGATTAGTTCGATCTGTCGCGAAAATATCTGACGCGACAAACGTTTGCTGCACGAGATAATCAAAAGTATCGGAAAAATCATCGTGAAACACAAATATATTATAATTACAAAGTAATTAATTTTTTCTTATTAAATAGTTTTTTTTTACTTCCAAATTATAAAATTTCAAATAGTTTCAATGCGGACAATCAGTTTTGTATTTTGTATTTTATATCTTCGAAAATGCAATTTCTCGGTTGCGTTGATACTATTGAAATAAATTCGATGTGTATTACGCGACGCACTACATCTTCTGTTTGGAGAGTAGAAGGATGATAAATAGTATAAATAGTCGGACGATTTAGGCGTCATCGTGATTGTTGTCCCCCGAAGCAGCGGGTACGTCGGTGCAAGCCACGTGGGGCGTACACGCTGTTTTGTTACCAGCGTGCGACCCGCGCCACGTGCCCGAGATTAATGTGTTTTGATTTTTAGACTTCACATTATATCCGTCCGTGAGCCTTTACTTTATTGTACGCACTAAAGTCGGCTCTGCACGAGTCGCGCAAAATGGCTGCGAGACCGCAGAATTAAAAAAAACTACAAGTAATACAAAAACTTTCATTATAGTTTTTCTTCTGGGGAGAGAAAGGGATTAATAGTGTGCGTCAAAATTTTTCGCGTATATATATGATAAAGTTGGTATATAATTCATTTCTTACTTCATAATATTCCAGTGATTTATTTTTCATTAACGCGTAAAGCTCCCGCGATAATTCATAGATATAGACAGGATATTAGCTAGAAAAATTGCGAGAGACCGAAACGTACACTCTGGCAGTTTCAATTTATCCGTGATTTTTAACGTTTCAATTTAATTGACGGCACTTGAGAGCGAGGGCCCGCGAGCCTTTAAAAGAGAGGATGCGGAGGAGACAGAAGAGAAGGAGGAGAGCGAGACGACCCGATTAATTCCTTTGTCGCCTATCTACCGCTGAAATAACAAACCTCTTCGGCGGACGGGAGTCGAGAGGATACAAGGACGATAAAATCACGAGGGTTCACGGGATAAAAAAGCTGAAAAGTGGAAGGAGAGGGGGTGATAGTAGAAGGTTCGGGATGGGAACCGACGGGAGAAGTGGGTGGTTTGCAGTTTCCTCCCTTCATTTTCCGGCGTCGTCCGTTGCTCGACGACGACGACGGGGGCGGCGGCGCAGGGAGGAATAGCAATTAAAAGTATCTGGCACAATCTTCGTTAAACTTCTTCCTCGCTCCACCCTGTCGGAGAGAAGGCATTATTAAAACGTGCCGTCGGCTGCAACCGCTACACACCCCCCGGACGGCCGCGCTCCACGGTACGGTCTCGCGTTTTCAACTCTTTTGCATAGAAAATGCGGCCTTCTTGCCGAATCCGGAGTTGTAAGTATCGTTCCGCGATTCTGGAATCTCGACGTTCCCTTTCGGGAACATCTGCATTCGTTGTTGAACCGCTCGCGTCATCGTCGCGGTTGATTTTGAAATGACGTCTTCCTCTTCCTTTCTTAATTACAAATAATTTGCGCACGTCAAATTCCGACGTGCCGTTCTCCGAATGTAAAACAAAAAATTAAATGTCACTTGATAAAAAGATAATAATTAAACATTTGTAATTTATACCAATAATAGATTATTCAATATAAATTGTGTTATTGAGTTTTATTTTACGTGTTTTATCGCGCGAGTATGTTTATGCGATATATGTATATATATATAATATGCATGTTAAAAAAAAAATAGAGAAGTTTTATAACGAAATAGCGACTCGTTGAGACGTCATGACGGAAACCTCGATTTATCGAGAATTTTGAGAATGGTAATGCGCGCGGGAATGGCGTCGATAGGAGCGCGAAAGCCAGAAGGTCGGAGAAAGGTAAGAAAGGGAGAAGTTCTTGGGGTCTCTCGAAGTAATCCTGCCGCCGTAGGTACGCGTGGAGGTCGGAGAATATAGGATGAAAATACCTGGAGTTAGAGAGGTCTTACTTCGTCCCATCCCACAGCAGTCTGGCCTCTCACACTATCACCGTTGAACGAAACCGCCCCAAATAAGACAGAAGTCATCATATAATTCCACGACTAACACCCGCGTTTGTTAAGACCCCTTGCCGGCGGAGCTTACCGGGTATCCTCAATTTTTTTTTCTCAGGCACGCCGAGGAGAAATTAACACACCGTTCTCTGCTTTGCGACGCGTTCGATGCAAATTGCGCACGTAATCGGCGCGTAACCCTTCCCGGAAGCTTACAACCCTTTAATACAGATTGAAATACACTCAATACATCTACGCTTGTAAAATTCGAGATTTGGTATATAAAAAATTTAAAAAAAATTGCATGCAAAAAAAAGAATATCATACATAGATTACAAGCGGCATAATTATCGTAGGGACATTATGTAACAGTTGTCGAGAAGAGCTCTAGCTCACGTTTACGATTAGCAATGACGAGAACCGTAAAAATATCGTACTACTTATTTTACTTGGAAAGTTGAGTTAAAACACAAGAAATTTTGCATAATAGAAGGATATTGAAGAAAGTTTCCGTAATTTTCTTAAATCCGTCTCTTCCATAGAGAAATGTTCCATTTTAAATCTTTGATTTGAAAATAATAAAAAGAAATAAGATAATACACTACAAGAAATATTTTTGTGAGAAAACGCACCCATGTAAACGCCAAAGACATGCTTTTGACGCGCGAATTTTATATTTTTCTTTTCGCCGGCATATTTCGAATGCCATCGACACACGCCGGTATCTCGTAAATTCACCGGTATCGGACGAGTCAAAAAACTGAATATCAGTAAAGGGCTCGGCGCGGCACTCGACTTCGACGAGAGGTTGAAAAGGAACGGACGAAGAAAATTCCGTCACGATCTCGTCCGCGCTTACTTTGTCCCGGCTTTGATTTCTTCTCTTCGGAGTTCTCTCTCTCTCTCTGACCGATGGCAGAAGAAGGAAGAGA
The DNA here is from genome assembly GCA_014839585.1 of Pseudomyrmex concolor. NCBI lineage: Eukaryota > Metazoa > Arthropoda > Insecta > Hymenoptera > Formicidae > Pseudomyrmex > Pseudomyrmex concolor. Next base: position 14,076 of record QVOB01005524.1, read on the forward strand.
GAAACAGAGGGTTGGAAACGGACAAGTGCAGTGGAAATGAGAGAAAAAGACATATCGAGAGAACGCGATATAGAGCGAGAGGTTTCGCTTGCTTCGGTACCGGGAGAGTGAGCGATATTTACATGCGATTTGCATACTAGTTGATCTCTATTGCTTCCATCTCCAACGACCCGGCAGGGGTGGCGACGGATCCGCAACCCCTCCGTCAGGATTCGTCCTCCGTCTCTTCTGCTGCCGTTGTCGAGCTAACGATTGCCGAGTTTCTCTCTCTCTCTCTCTGTCTCTCTTCTCTCTCTCTATTGCTATCTCTTTGCGAGTCGCGAGTAGTAGTAGCTTTCGCACGTTCAGACGGCGGAGGTGAAAAAGCGAAACCCTTAACACCAAAATGAATCCACGCAACGAAGGAGCTTCGGTGTTCTCTTCGAATCCCGTCGCCGCAATGTCGTTATCGTTCGCTTTAATGAAGTGTCCTTGCCGACAATAAGCACCGCGAAATCTTCAGTGCTCTATATAGCGTTCTTACACTTATCTCGAACGATTTTCGATAGCAAGCGGCAAAAAATGAGATGACTAAAATTCTTCGCAATTTTAAGCTGCGGTTGTCTATTAAAATGTATTTTAGAAATGCAGAATTTGTTATATACTTTGCAAATATACTATTTATATATTGAATTTATTGTAAATAATATGTAAAAATCTCTAATATATAAATATCTTACAACAAATTTTGAAAATTCTGAGAAAATAAATATGTAATTTAATAAAAATACCTACAAGGCATGGAACAAACGAAATATGTTTGGGAATGAAACAAACGTTGAAGCGTAACAAACGTGGAAAAGAAGAGAAAGAAAACGGTAAGATATTTTTAAGGAATTCGGAGGAGTTTCTTCTAGTCCATCCAGAGAAGCGATTGATATCTGAGTCTTGTGGCACGTGAGTGGCTGCCGAAGCGCAGCGTCTAATTAACTCCGTGACTGGCTGACCCCGTGTGACCTGTGGGCTTGTTGCATGCCTTGTATGGCGCTTGTGTGCCCTAATACGCGAACAGACGCATCTACGTGTTGCATCGTTCGCACGCGGAACGGATCACTGTCTATCGAAGATATAGACATCAGCTACATAATGTCGGAATACAATAAAGTTCACGCCTAACGATCGAAAATAAAAGAGAATTGCTACTTTAAAATAAATTCGAACAACGTGCGTGAATTGTACATATTTTTCATAATTTTTGACGAGGAATACATCGCGTAAAGTCGAAAATTTGATACTGCAAAAGTGTACACATGTGAGAAAAGAAATATATATAATGTTATTTTATTAGATTTTGATATGTCTCTTTTTTTATAAATTACACATTGTGACATTGTAATATATGGTATGCGAGCGTTCTGATAATCGCGACGCGAGATCGCGACAAAAATGATTGACAATACAAATTTCGAATACCGGAACACGGTCGAGCGATCGCATTTACAGCGACGTTGAAAAGATCGACGTGCCATGGCGATGCCCTCTCTGTATGTTTCGTTAATTAAAACGAACGAGCGAGCGAGTTGGTTAATTTTATGCGAGTGGCGCGAATCGGGCCGGCATGCACGGCTTTCCCATTACTGGCGCGTTCGCCTCCCTCTCGCGCCGATTGGTCATCGGTGTCACAAAACGATCATGTCCCGGTTCCGTGGCACGCCGTTATTGTTAAATATCGCCGCTTCTCCACCTTCGAGCGCGCCGGGTATTTGATACGTGCCACGGCGTCCATTTAACGTCCTGTTGTTTAATAAGCGGGCGGATCGCGCGTGCCTTCTCTTCCCCTCTGCGTTTGTCTCTTTTTTTCTCTCTTTCTCTCTTGATATCTCGTTTCTCGCGATTTAATAAAATTCCGGAATATAAATTATCGTGTGTAAAGCAGCGACCAGAATTCATCGTACCGAATTACAACGCGCATGATGAATTATCGACATTATCGACGTAGACAAATTTGCGAGTCAAAAGGAGCATACAAATTCATGTTTCGCGCTGCTGAACGCGAAATACATTTTCGATGGACAATTTATTCTGTTTTTTTTTTGTTTTTTTTTTTTTAGAAGAAGAACGTTCTTTTTTTTTATTATATCAATAATGCGGACGATATACGCGCCGTTGTGGAAATTTAACGCCCGATTCGTTCTGCTTAAGTCCGCGAAATGTCGTCGGCGAGCGGTTGCATCGCTTAATGTGTCGGGGGAAAACAGTGATACACCGTTTATTGCCGACAACTCCGCGGAATTTAGAGCAGGAGTGGCGATGCCAGATATACTCAGCCGTATCATCATCTCGCCGACATTTTTATTAAGCACGCGGAAACAAAGAGTCCTCTTATCCCGCCGGCTAAATCTACCGCGATTTTAAATTCAAATTGTTTTCATATCTAAAACGGCCCATATTTTCGTTTGCACAGTCCGCCCATAATTAGAGCGCTCAGATACGCCGGAGTTGTGTGAATTATACGCAAGCTGCAAGTGTTGAAAACTCAATACTTCACCGCACATAGAATAATCAATCTTCGCACCCGTTTTAAAACGTGATTTTGGAAAATTGCTTGGCATTCGCGCTATAATTTAATACAAATAACGAGAGGATTCTCCGAAAAGATATCTCCGAAAGGATAAAATAAAATTTACGTATTACGTTTTTGAACATTATCTGGTCTTAAAAAAAAACTTCTTTTATTATATTGCAGAAAATAAAATTGTCTCTCAGAGAATCAGAACGACATAATATCTTCAACGAAAGTCTTCCGGCGATATCTGAATAAAAATATTCACCGAGAGCGAGTGATCTCGATGGCTAGTGGAACGAGGCTGCTCCCAGCCGGCGCGCATTTTATTTGATTTTCTGTTTTTTAGAAAAATTGTTTTGCGCGCACACACAAGAGAGAACGATTTCAAAATTCCAATCGGTCGTAGTGAGGGAACGCGCGGCTGACTGGGCACCGGGAGTGCGTGCAGGTGTACGGGGGAAGGTTTCAATGCGGAAAACAGGGTGTGGCGCGTGAGAGCTGGCTCACCTGAAACAACACAACGTTTTCAGATCGCTGATCCCATAAGCGTCCACGTTTGATCCCTCTGTTGTTTTGCCGAGCGCGCGCGCTTCCTCCCACCGCCTGCCCGTTTAATTCGCGAAAAACTGTAGCAACGTTCTTCGACTCGAGTGGAAGCAGAGCGTAATATATTCAAACCTTGTCTCGATGCGTGTGATGCGTCTACATTTATCTGATCGACAAATCTACACAGACATTTTTCCACGTTCTTTATATAACAAAAGCTATAAATTGTCTATGAAAATATGTAAAGACGGGTAACAAAAAAAAATCTCTCTTTTTCTCCTTCTCGAATATATATTTTTACTTTAGTTTAATTTTTTATTTTACTTCATAGTTTCAAACACGACGTTGTTACGTTAAAGAGCAATAAAATTCCTGTCTATGTATGTTTAAACACACACTTTTGATTAATCTAAGAAAATATGTAGGTATAATTAAAAACTTATGTCTAATACATCATCACGTTCCCCCTTGGGCAAAAAAATTGATCGTTGAAGAGGGAGAGAAGAAACGTGACGTTGGGAGAGACTCGTCAGCGAGCTCGTGTACAATGGTGGAGATATATCGCGTCGTAATATGCAAAGCGGATCGGATGTACCCAGCGGGGGGTGAAAGCGGGAGCCAAGGGGTGATTAGCGGGACAAAAGCCGGCGCCGCTACAAGTGGAACCAAATTGGTAGAAAATTGATAATCAACCGCCAATATCAACCTTCATTGGAACTGCTGATCGTTGTGCTTGAGAAAAGAACAGAGAGACACAGCGTGCGTTGCAAAGAAAATATAAATAACACACACATATCGTATATATTATCGTTCTTTACACGTAAGCGTTAAACTTTTGTTTACCCGAAAACGTAAAATATATAACATTGACACTTTACATCTTTATATACTTATAATTGTAATGACAATTGAAATTCGCGCTTCTATTAGCGTGTAATTAGTAATCTGTGTAATTAAAATAGACAAAAAGTGCATACTTAAGTTTGTTTGATTAATAATCGGCAATTGCGCGTTAGAAGCCGATCTTCATTTGCGCGTGTGATATTTCTGCGATCAGTCACGCGTCGAATTATCTCCGAAAGACTCGCGCAACATATTTGTGCGAGAAACTATTCCGCCACGTCAAAGGAGAAGAGACGGGAACGAATTTGGTAGGAAAAGTGAGGAAAAAAGGCTTGACTATATAGTAAGAGGCACTTCGTCGTGACGAAGCGTATAGAGAGCTATTCTTGTGTGAGTGGAACACGTGTACGGTGTCACATCTATCTGAAAAGTTCATCGTTACCGAGGATCCTCTCAAAGAGTTTCCTAGAATGCGAGCTAACTCGACGGGGCACACCGCGCGCGTCATCGCGCGAGTGTGTAATCGAAAGAATCGTAGAGCACTTTTCTCATGCAAATATCCCGACCGATGCGGGACATGGGGCGCGCGAAGAGACGGCGAAACTTTTTCTTTCGTTCGCTTAAGAACTCCAAACTTAGATCCTTTTAAATTTAAATGTCTCCCCGCGTCGTCGCCGCCGCGTTCGTTGAGACCGTTGTGCGTTTACTCGAGATGGCCCTTGGCGAAGGTGAAGATATAGCAATAAAGAGTAAGGTGAGAGAGATGAGAGACGCGCGAGAACAGATCAGCTGTGGCGATGATCGAAAAGTTACGCGGCTTCCCTCCCTTGAACTCGTGCACGTCTCGAAGAAGGATAATTCATCAAAAAAGACCACTTTATCTTCGAATAATAGTACTTATAAATCAAACTTCTCTTAAAAGTTCGTTTCTTTTTTAATAAATTTTTAGCATAATATACAATATAATGAGAAGCACACACTTGTGCTGGAAATGAGATGTAAATATATGATTTATCATTAATATCATAATATTAATAAAACTGTGCTAAGATTTAAAAAAATATTAACATAATTTTCAGCAAAAAAAGAATGAAATAATTGCGAGAAATAGACAAAATGAAGAGCAAGAAGAAAACGATTTCGGACACAACACGAGCAACGCGTAACGTGTAGGGACAAACGAGAAAGTGGAAGAGATGAGTTATTAAAATGTAAATATGAATCGATAATCTGTGACACACCACATCTAGTCACGTTAAGCACGTGTGTGCTGCTGTGTGGATAAACGCGTATCACGAATATTCGCGAAAGCGCGATGACACCTGCAAATGGGGGCTCGACAGTGGACTTAATCGAACGGATTTTTCTCGCATAATTCCTCCATCACAGCCGCAGATGTTAACACGTTCTTCAGGCGTCAAAAACGAACAGTTACGTAACTCTTTTATCACACACACACACACACACACACACACACACACACACACACACACACACACACCGAGTTTTTAAAATATTAAATTTTTCAAAATTTTCTTCAATGTTAGAAAAGAAATAAAACTGTTTTGATGTGTTTCTGAAATATTTTTACGCTTACTTAAAAAACAAATTTTTCTCGACCATTTTATTCTTCTCTCTTGAGTTTTTTATATTTTTACTTAATTATATTTTTCCATAAAATTATAGAGCAACTTATCATCTGACGTTTACATATCAATCGACCATTTATTTTCTAAACTCGAGGAGAAGAGGAAGGAATCACCAGGATGCCGCTAATCTGACGGTCTCCTGGAATGTCCCGGCAACTGCTGCAAATAAAAATTCCACGGCATTCTGCTTCTGTTTTTTACGGCGACCGCCATAAATTCGTGCTACCGATTCCACGCCCGCCTTCTTTCTCTCGAGAAGATTTTCTCTTTCTCTCCCTACGGCCCGTCTGCTCGCAGATTTATGGGCTTATAGATTCTTCCTCCTCCGAAAACCTCCCTGGAATTTCGCGGAGGTGGAGTTCCGCCCTGACCATCGGCCGTCCCCGCCCATGTTCGCCGTCTTTTTATTTTCCCCACCGATTTTCTCCACCGTCATTTTCAATCCACTTCATTGTAATTACTTATAAACACATTGTTAAATATGTGTGCTCACATTATATGAACAGAATAAGGGGATGAACCAATTTACAGTCAAACTCACGCATCCTGAACTAACGCAAGTACATGCACACATTATTTTTAATCTATTTAATTTTTGTAATTAATCTCTCTTTTTCTCTCTCTTTCTCTCTTTACATTTTTACAATTCCTCGTAATATGAATACACGGACTTTGATGTTCCGAACGCAATTAAGCTCGCCGGAATGGCGCATCTTTGACGAAGTCGAGAGCGAAAATCGTAATCCCGCGGGATGACAGCAACCGCAGCTGGTTCCTTTCCACGCTCGCCGAAATCTCATTCTTCGCCCCCTCGGCGGCGACATCCGTCGGCCCCCGTGGCAACGTGGCCAAAGGGTCTCTTTTACCATCTCGCTCGCTCGGCCACCTTCATCGCTCTTCATGTCTCTTTCTCACCCATCGTTTCTCCGCGCCAGCGAGCGACCGCGATGGCTCATAAATATTCAATGGCCACGCGGCCAAGATAAACTAATTAAAACTTAGATCTCGGTAGTCACTTTAGATTTTTACTTACACAAGAAGCATTTCAGCGCGGCTGCTCGCCGCCCGGAAAAAAAGTCTACACGGCCGCTCGAAGCCGCGAATCCGATTCGACTTCTTCGTGGGTTGCATCCACAGAGGGTGGGCGCGGATGACGACGCGAGAGGGAAGAGAGGGAGAGAACGGACGAGAAGCGGTTTGGCGAAAGGAGACGCAAAGAAAGCTTTACTCTGTACTTCTCATTAAGGAAACCACGCTCTTTCTTTCTGCTCTCGTCTTTCAAGGGAGCGGGAGTCTCGCTTCTTCGTGCCCTCTAAGCGTTTTTTTTTCTCGCAGACACGACGCGAGAAGAGCCTTAACGGGCGTCGCCAAAAGTATATACGACAGAGGAGAATGCAAACCTCCTACTTTTGTTGTGAATTCACACTTTTAATTGCTATTATTGCAGGAATAGTTTCGCAAAAAAATATCTTAGATATATTTTCCATGTAATATTCTTTTACTTTAATATGTCAAGAATTATTGTTTGTCACATCAAAGATGTTTTTTTATGCTGATAAACCGATGGTTTTTCCGCTGACTGTTGGCAAAACCGAATAAAATACCACATGTATTTGTCAATACAAAAAATAAATTTTTCACTTTCGATTGCAATCCGAACTCTAGACAGTCTTCACATCAGCAATCTCTTTTTTCCCCGTGGTTCGCTAGTATTTTAATTCGTCGGCCGTGTTTTCGCGTAACTCCCCTTGAAGTCCTTCCGTGATTTTCGTCTGGCGCAACTTATTTTTTTTCTTTTTTTACCCTCTGAGACGGGTTTACTTAAGATATTAAAGCACTCCTCACCCTCTCCTTTTCTCAGCCACTCTTTCGTTTCTCGTTCCACTTCGTCTTCTTCTCTCCACTCTTGGCTTGGTAGTCGCCCTTTCTCGTGACATTCCTCGGAAGCCTCCACGCTTAATTTGTAAGCAGATTTTTGCGCTAATCAACGGATTTAAGGAGCTCGAACCGTTCTGTAAGTAAGCGAGAGGAGGGAAGAGACAGCGACGATGCCAAAGACTGCAGACACAAGAAAGTCATTTGAATTTATTTTAATTATCCTAACGAACGAGTCTCGAGAAGGCCCTAACGAATTATTTGCTCGAATATGATTGCGCGGAATTTCTAACGAAGGATCGACCGATTGTCGCTCATCTTTAGGGCGCCTAATGCCCTTTCCTCCTCCCCGTTCCATCAATCACGGACAGTGACTGCGTGATTTATAAATTGTTCGCCTCTCGTCCAGAAATAAAAGCTGCTTTAGATCGATAATACCGTAAATGTGGATGACGCAGTAAATGATTACGTGTTTATATAAAACTTTAGCAAATAACGTAGTGAGAAGAATTTTAATCGTATTTATATATTATTTAAATATTATTTTTGCTTTATTATTATTTTCAATAATTACTTCTAATACAAGTCGGGGAAACGGTGACGGTACCGATCTGGGTCGTTTTTTGCCTTTTCCATCCCTCGGAACAAATAGAAACGTTCTCGAGACAGTCTCCCGTACGCTTTTATGAGATACTGCGTGCGACGTATAGAAAAGTGTGACGTATAATATGATAGATCGCAACGATTCTTTACGGGCCTCCACCCATTGTGCTCTCTCCATTGCGATCGACTAGCGTGACCAGCGTGACCGGATGACTCGGTCTTTTCTATGCTATGGAAAAATATCCTAGACCGCAATCTGTCTGTCTTAAAGTATATGTAACAATTCAAGACTTTTACATTCAAAACTTTTACATTCAATTATTCATCTTATTTTACGTTATTTAAATATTAAGTACCATGTACATTATGTCGAATATTTTTTAACAAATATCTGTTGCTAAAAAAATTTTGTAAAACTCTTTTATGTTTAATTCAATAAAAATGTAACACACGAGCGCAATGTATATCACAAAAATCTAGACCAAAATTTACTTTTTCAAAATTGTTAATGTTGTAAGAAAAGTATTACATAAAACGAAATTTTTCAGCGAGGATACTCGCGCGCGCGCGATCGTGTTGTTGCCATTAATCTTTCGCGGCGCATCTCATTACACATCGCGGTGGTTCAAGATGTTTTGAAAAAAGGTAGCGCCCGGCGTAAATCCATCCATCCATCGCGAGTCGCGTCGTTAAGGTTGTCTCGTGCCGTGATTCATCCAACGCGCGGGCCTCGATATAGCATCGAACTTGCACACGCGGCCGGTTTCACCATAAAACGTTGCACGCTCCGGCGTCGTTCTCCGGTGTGTCTGACTGTGGGCGGGGTGGGTTGCGCATTTGCAATGCAAACGATAACACGGCGTATCGCACGAGAACGTGCACACGGAGAGACGCGACCGGACGGACGTCGGAGGAGAGAAAGAGAGAACGAAGAGCCGGCGAAGTATCGAGGAAAGAGAATCGTCACCCTCTCTCGGGAGAATTCCGGAGAGAGCGCGCGCGATCTCCACCCTCTCCTCCCCCCTCGCTTTTGCTTCTCTTTTCTTTTTCTCTCGCAGCTTCCTCTAGCGCGCCGCAGCCGCGCGGACGGATCTGATTATCGGATGGACCGCCTCGATGAAGTTATTCGCGATTTCCGTAATCTGCCCGGATTTGTCTCGGTTAGGAGATTTCACGGCTCGTTTTATCGGGATTATTTCGCGTAGTCGTGATGGCGCATATTGTATCGCGCCATTACCCGAAAGGGATGCTGCCGTCGCGTTTTACTGCCATCGATTAACATATTTCTATCGGCTGTGTTCTCGAAAAATTCCCCACGTTCTTTGCTGATGTTGATCGTGATCACTGGCCTTTCTGTTTTCTACTATATTTATTTACATATTATATAAAGTATCATATATAATTAATGCGCGTTAATAATTTGTTTTATTAAAATTTCGTTTTCCCATTTCCTCGTTCTCTCACAAGTGAGAGAACGATGCATCCGCCCCGAGTTTCTCCGGAGAACTTTGCGCCCCATCAATCAGCAGGGGAACAAAGTACAAACTTTTTTTCTGGCACGTACCACATTTCATTTACGCCGACCAGCGACGGTATCTTATGATCTCTCTGCGAAACGACGCTGTGCCATATAGCCACGCGAGACTGCGAAGCAACACGGCCTGCAACGGCAACAACCCCCTCACGTCCTCCCGTCATCCTTCATAGCTGCACTTACGCAACCCCTTTTGCGCCTCGCGATAGAGGCGAGCGGCAAAGTGGCAGCGAAGTCGGGGCTCACCGAATACCGTTCCGTGGCACGCGGAACACGGAATATCCGTTTTAGAAATGAGCTTACTTTAAGGCTGCCCAACACCCTCTCTCGTATATATAAGTGTGTGTATATATATATATATATATATTATATATATGTCTTATACATATATATATACACATGTATATACGTAGGATCTCTCCGCGCGATGGAGATCGGTAATTAATCATTTAGGGTGGTGGCCTCGCGAGCGAGTAGACGTCGCTACCAAGGTCGGAATCGCGTTTAGAAATAGCGCGAACCTTTTTCGCGTGTGATATTCGAATTTGAGAAATTGTAGTCTAATATCTTTTGCGTACATTTGTCAGTAGAATTATAAATTCTATTCACTTTTTTTTTTAGTTAATGAAAAATTAATTTGTGTATTTTAATTATTGTAGAATTAAAGTAGAGATATTAAATTACAAGATTGTTGTTGTTCGAATCTGGAGTTAAATAATCGAATCGAGTCTATGCCTACGAAGGGAATAAAGGGCCAATCTACACGAGTGTGTATGCACGAGACAGGAAACAGCAAGTGGCTAGCGTTGAACTGAGATTGGCTCAAGCCACGCACAGGGTTTACACGTAAACCAAGGCTTTCTCGAGCCGAGACGCTTTCGTGTCGACGTCACGAAATCACGCGTGTGTGGAAAGTTTAGGGCTATTTACGAGGATTTTATGTACATGCGGTACACGTGCGTACGATCAAAGTCGTCGCGTATTGGCCATGATGGAAAGCCTGCGACACTTACGTTGACAAGCGTATCACACCTTGCAGACAAATCACGTTAAACATCGGCCCACGTTATATATTTCGCAAGTACGTAATTACCTTTCGCATTCACGTTTCATTTTTCACATAAATATTTTTCTCGTTTATCGCGAATTTTCTTATTTCAAAACAATTTTTTTTTAATTTGATCTCACTATAAAAAAAAAACTCTTTAAGAAACAATGTGCAAAGCAAAAATAAACTGTAATAGATATTTCATATTATTACCTATTAATTCTTACATATATAGAATTAAGTTACACGTGTACTTAAACGTTCTTTTGAGATTGCAAAATTTACATTCTTACTTGTTCTCTTACATTCTTCAATTATCGAGAACTTCAGAATCGCAGGTGCGACAAAAAAAAATTTTGTAACCCGAAACTTTTGTACAATAATATTGACGATAATTTTAACAACAGCGTTAAACTTTGACTAACGAGTCTGAAAGAAAATCGAGTCCATAAAGGGACGCAATGGTGTTTTCTCCGAGCCCTTTCTTGCGTAATGGAAAGGTACGTTCACACTAAGTACGGCACTACGTATTGTACGTAAACCGTGTATCCGACGTATGTTCCAGTCGTTATCGCAATCTCGACCCCGTTTGATATAACAGTCACTGTGACGACTATCGTCTTCCGACACGCAAAGCCACCACCTGGGGAGTTTGCACACTCTCGAGAAGCTTCTATAAAATTGTTACAATGCGTGGAGTAACTAATGGCGGTGGTAATAACGCCGATTGGGAGGTAGTTACAGCCGCGATATCACGAAGAAAAAGAGAAAAAAAAAAAGAAAAGCAGAGAGAAATATCGTTGTGACAATCCAACCAATGTATTTTATTCGTTGATGATATTCCGCAGAAATTGTTCATTGCGTAGCTGCGTGCCGCGAGCGCAGAAATCAGTTACGAGACCAATTAATTGAAAAGATCGTACGAATACATTATGCTCGAGTTAAGTGAAGAGATTCTTTGAACAGATATTCTGGAGTAATTTGTATGAATTAATATACTAGAAATGCAATATTCATTTGCGTTGCAACGTTATAACGCAGCATTTATAAATGTCCCGCGTGTAGTATCTAGAACACTCAACACCGCGGTTATATGATTTCCATAATTCCAAATTTCGCTATGTATATTTATATTATTATATTTTCTTTTTTTTATTTAAATCTCGAATACACATGTTTATTTGAGATAATTGCTTCTGACTACGAGTTATCTTTCAATTTTCCTCACGCATGACTAAATCCGGTCGAAATAAAATCACCGAGCGGCAAACGAGCAGTCAATTAACGCGAGGATAGATATAATTAGTTAATGAACCGGAAAAGTCGGTACGAAGATGATGTGCGATGACGGCTGTGAACTTTCTGACGGAATTCATAAACGTGACCGCAACAATTCGGGACAGTCAGGAGGTCGCTAACGAGTGTTTTTTCGCGAAGACCGATCTTCCGAATTTCTGAGCGACGTCCCAAGGGCTGCTATTACCGTCGACTTGGTTGTCTCCGCCATTATCCAACGCCGACTATTGCACGCCACTCGCTACATCTTCCCTCTGGATGATCGCCCGCCTCTCTGAATCACAGCCCTCCTCGTTAACCTCGAAACGATCGTTTCGAGGGCGCTTTCTCTCTTTCTCTCTCTCTCTCTCTCTCTCACCCTCTATTTCTCTCAAACATTTTACCGAGTTCTACTACCGACTCTTGCGTTTTGCTCCACCCTCGACCACCCTTCTTTGCAACAAATACATTTAGTAACGTCAACGTGGGAGAATTCACAGAAAGAGGGTGGTTTCCCGAGAGTATATCCTAATGAACGCGAGCTTGTCTGATTTGTGTAAATACATGCGATTATCTATTTTGTTAGGAAACACCGAAAAATAACAGTGATTTTTAACTTATGATCTCTCTGTTTAGTTTAGAAATTGTTTTTTCAAGTAAATTATTATATTACATCAAAGTGTTATATTATTTTACTGACAAATAAGTAAACAATATAATTTCTTTACAAAACTTGCGTTGGAAACTTCTATTGCTGGAATAATAAAATTTGAAATAAAATGGGAAAAAATATGATATATAAAGAAATATATGAATAAAACGATTTTTCAAACTGAGCATGACAATTTCCTTGTTATTGTTGATTACATCTTTCATTGCGTACAAAAAAGTCGCGAATGGATTTTTCGCGTGCTGATTCCTCGAAAAAACCCTTTCTCTGTCTCTCCGATATACACGCACGAAATAGTCGGCTATTTTTGTGTTCAGACATATTTTCTTTTTTAACGCAAACTCGCGCTTGGTATTCCGCGGCACGCAAACCGATCAAGTTTGCCTGCCGCGAAAACAAGCCGCTCTTGTTTTCACGCGATGATCGGTCCACCGTGAATCGCCTCCATCTCCCGTATCTCTCGCTGTTTTTGCGCGCAGAGAAACAACAGTTTCGACGTTCTCTCAACGATAACAAAGGAATGTGGCGGCATCCGTCAGTTCACCGCATGGGTCGTGAAAAAATATATTTCGTTCAGTGCCGGGAATAACGCCGGAAATATATAATATCGATGCGCGCGAAACACGTGACTTTACACCGCGTCAGAAGTTCGATGTTTGCCCAAAATGAACGGTCGCGTCGCTAAAAAATCGCGACTTCGAAACTTCATCGAATCGCGCATATTGCGCCGTGTTATCTTACCCTATTTAACCGCGGAGCTGCGCGTTTTATCCCCCTCGAAGGTGTTCGCGCAAAATAACATCGATTATCACCCGGGAAAAATCAAAACTCTCACTCGATTGTCGTTCTAGTTTTTATGTTTTTTATTTTTACGACAACTTTGCAAAAACAGATAGGAAACAAAGTGACATGATGCTTCGTATGTCGCGCGATACATTTACGTGGCGACAATAACGTGGCGACCGCGGCACAGTTTTGATGAGAACGCATTGACTGCGCTTCGCCGCCGTGAACGGCGATTAAACGCTGATTAGAACTAATTATCGAGCGGCGCGCACTTCACAGGATACGCCGTTTATAATTCCCCTCGGAAAGGAGCGGACTTCCCGTATGATTCGCCTCGGGATTCCGCATATACATACAGACGCGTGCACGTAGACACGCACTGGAAAGTCAGCGCGTTCGGTAAACAACAAGCGGCGTTTCGTACGTTGAACTCTCGCTGGTCACATTCGCCGACGACGAAGAAGGGCAAAAACCCGTAGAAGAGAGTTCCTCGACAATCTTTGAACCTCTGATTAAAAAACGAGGGGAAAAGAGAGTGTGGAAAATAGACGCCACTCTAACGTGATTATTAGTTTGCAAAGCTCGCGGATTGCATCTCATCGCCGCCGTTGTTACACATCGTCTAATCACAGGATAGATTGCATTCTTTCCGAAACGTTCCTCTTCCTCCGATTTATCAGAAATTTCGCACGACTGCGTGCGGAGCGCCTTCACGTAACTACTTCCAATTACTTATCCAATTAGCTGCCAACGTAACGGTAACACGCTGTTTGTCGTGATAAGAGGCAAACGCTGTGCGTACCGTAAGAAAAAAAAGTATCTGAAGTTTTTCTATGTAAATTTCATTTATTAACGAGCAAACAGAATCGAGATAAAAACATATCTTAATATCGCAATATAATTAACGCGCTTTGATCATAAATAAAATCGTATAATTTAACATTCCTTATTTGGCTTAAAAAATCTTTATTTATAATTTACGTTTATAAGTTACGTTTATATAAGTTACGTTACGGAACAAAATACAAGTCGACATTTCTACACGTAATCTTTTCGACTACGTTTATTTCAAATCGAGGATATCTTGCATCAATCCCCCCCCAAAAAACGAAAAAAATTACGACGTGGTACGGCTTCGTCAGAGATGCACCCTCTGAACTCGAGAAGAAGAGGACACGCGGACGATCTGTCGCGCGGCGGAGGAAGCAGACGGGAAAGAGGAAGAAGAGACCGCGCGCGCGACGAAGAAGCGGCGGCGGGGCGGGGACGGAAACCTTGTCGTAAATCACCGGCAGTACGGAATAACTGGCAAAAGCGCGATAAATCAGGGATTCCTCGGGCACCGAATTAGGAAATTGCCTGCTTAAAAACCGCAATGACGTTAATCCCGGCGTGCCAGCCAGCGCAGCAGAGAGCGCACGAGCGAGCGGAGCGAGTTCGACGCGCGCGTATATATATATATAACGGCGCAATCCAGAAAATAAAACTGATTCGGCCAAGGAGCGATCCCTGGATGGAATAATGCGGAATAAAATCAACGTAACTCAATCGCGCTTGTCTTTCGAGATCAGCCTCCCCGTCTTCGCCGTTGATAAACGGCGTTCGATATATACCGCCGACTACCTGTATACGGAAGTAGATCGTCTCTCTAATTCGCTGTGGATACATTAGAAAAGAGCGATGTTTGGGAGAAGACGTACGAACGTGAATGTTGAATCCACGGAATCTCGGAAACTGAAAATTGCAATTGTTATCCATCAAGCTCCAAGAAATCGAAACAGACTGTATTGTTAATCGTTAAATTTCTCTAAAGAACAGAATAAAATTTCTTTCAGAATAATTTGAAATTAATGTTAACTTTCGACGGGGTATGTTTGTGTGGATTATCTAACTGTCAAATACAAAAGGAAACCAAATTAAATAGTTAAAATAATATTCTTTCTGTAATTTCACATAGATAATATCGTACGTTTATATACATATATATAGGCGATCTATCTCCTACGATCACAGTTTCGGGAATTTGAAACGCACGATGCGCACACACCGCCGGCCGATAGACATCTACAGCCGTGGCATTCAATATTGCCAGATTTTCAACGGGATACCTGACAATTGACCGGAATTAATGGCTAGTCGGTGCGCTAGCCGATCGCCAGCCGGCTCAACTTCCCTTCCGGAATATGAAATGGCGGGCTAATGAGTTTTGCCCCGCGGTGAGACGGGCCTAAACACACAAACGTAAGCGAGCCGTGATGCGATACGATGCGACGCGATGAGCGGTAAGCATAAGCGATCGGCGGCGATATTATACGACGCGGCAATCGATTACGACGCAATCGACTGCCGGCGCAAACGCGAGATATCCACGACTCGGCGGGCCGAGCCTGACGGGCACGAATGGACAGACGTTCCGCTTCGGCGCATTAATCAAGTTATTAATTATGTAGTCCTCATGCTAATTGAGCCTGTAATCTGCTCGTGCTGCCGTAAAATATCAATGCCGATTTACGCGGGGCCAAACGCAGCAATAATATGTTATCGTTGTTAAGTATTATCTTCATCCTACCGTGATGCGCACGTTCCGCTTCCGCCTCGAAATCACGGTGGTTTTCCTCGAAGGTAGAAAAGTAGCAAACCTCCTTAATATAACTTTATATAGATATAAAAAAATAGTAAATATAAATATGTTGATTGAAAATTTTTTACAAACATCGGAAGCACATTAAATGATCATGAACATCCGTTTTTTCCATCGATCTTTTGTGTCAATTTATAAAGAAATTTATGTTCGTCATTTTAACATTGTGAAGAGCGTGTAATATCTGAGAGACTCTTCTTCAAAACTTTTACTCGGAATATTTCACGATATTACGTAATATTGCTTAAACTTTCTGTTTCAGGAGATACCCGGCCAGATGATGGAGAACAGCCAAAAAGACGATAATCAAGAAGAAACCGCAAAAGGATATTCTCAACTTGAAGAAACGAATTTGTGTCTTTCGCGCAACTTTAGCTTCACTATCGAGTTTAGCAAAGTATCTCTCGCGCGAATAATATATAAATGTTCCAACTCACTGTGAGGAAGGGCTCTTATCTTCTCCGCAAAAACTTCGCGATCCGCAAGCGATAACTGCGGGGAACTCGCTAATCCGCCGATCAAAGTAATTGGAACACGTACTTTCGCGCGCTGATGAAAAACACCGCCAAAAACATGTCAGCTTCGGAACATTAATCAAGAACTAGATAAAAAGATAATATTAATGCCCGACGGTGATCGACATCAAAGAACCACCCCCTTTCTTCTCCTAGTTTTCAGTGGCGTATACTCGGAATTTTCTAACTTTTTTTTTTTAATGGAACTCGCAAACTAGTACAAAAAAATACAACCATAAAACCTCAAACATATATAGTAAGTATATAGTAACATATAAGTATATTCTATGTATAATTAATTAAGTTTCTATGTAATTAATATATAATAAGAATAATATAAATTTCTGTACACTGACGCGCAAATAAAATCCCATCTCTGCACGAAGTAAAAGATGATACAATTTTTTCCATGTTTTAAAGTCATTTTATATTTTACGTTTTTGATTTATCTTTGCATAAAGAAAGTCGTATATATGTGTGTGTGTGAATGTCTTGTCTCGTTATTTACTTCACGGTAGCTACGAGCCTGGTCGGCTTCCCTTTGGCCGACGTGATCGTTTTAGAATCCTTGGCGGCACCTGCCGTGCAACCTGGGGCAGTGCACCTAAGTATATATATACACGAGTAAGTATACACTTAGACCTCGTGTGCAGGGTGCGTGCCGCGGAGAGGCCGCGGCTACGGTTATTACACGCGTCACGCGGCGTTCTGTACGGTCACGCACCCTCTCTCCCTCTTTTCTCTTTCCTCCTCCTCCTTCTTTCACCCTCGGAAGCCCCCGGAGGAGGTACTCTTATCGTCACCCTCTATCTTGTCAGCCGAATGCAGCCCCATTAAGCCACTTACGATGTGCCTTACATGACTCGGGAACGAGGAGAGAGACCGTCCTATCGTCCGTTCCCGGGAACAGAATTGCGCGAGCGAAGATATCACCGACAATGCAGCTGCGCCCTGTCATTTTTGTATACTTAGTATGATTAAAAGAATTGTAAAATGCAAATCAGCACTGGTTCACTGATAAATTTGAAAGATAATAAAGAGAGTATCTTTCGTATCTAATATAAATTATTTCTCTGTAAAAATCAAATTCCTTGGTATCCTCCCCATGGTAATTTTTCTTTCGTACAGATAATGTAATTTTTCATAGGCAATGAATTTACTCTTTTAGATAATTTTTTTTTTTTAGATAAAGAACTCGTCTTGCGGGAAGAGACATCGAGATCATGATTACAGCCACGCGAGCAAGGAGTAACTGAAACAGTTCAGAATACCGGTAGATAAAGACGATTAGATAAAATATCGCTATTATTATTTCCTTTACGCTTTATGAAGAAAATAACCGTGCATCATGAAATAACTCACTTTCGGTGTAGCGCTTCTCCCTATTATTTGCGCATGGGCAAAAAAATTGAGACATATTATGATCGGCACCTGCGTCACCTTGCGTCACGCAGCCCGTCCGCTTTGGCGAGATAAAAATCGTTGCAGCGAAAAAAACATCTTCCTATCGTTGTTCGCTTTTATCAAGGGCTACTTTTAATCGTTGCTCGCAAAATGACGACAATTTGAAAACGATTCTTTGATGTTTTATATGTGAGATAAAAGAAATATAAAACAACGTACTGTTGTGTGTTTCGTGTCAAATTTTTTGTAATTTCGCGATGTGTGGTTTCTCTTTCTTTCTCTCGGAATTTTTTCAAAGCTACGCCGACCCAAGCACGTTTCGCAATGTCGGTGACTAGAGTGGCCAATCGGCGAACCGCAATATCTCGCGGAAATATTCTCTCTTAGATCTGCTTGACTCTTGAATAAACTCGTTCAACCGAATCCTTGAGTTGCCGTTCGCGGTGCGAGCAATTTCGCCGAGCTATCGGCTGCGGCGATATCAAAAAAACGAAGAGAAACGGACGAGCGAACGATCTTCAGCATCCACCGGGAAAGAACGGGTGGACGGGAGACGCACAAGCCGGGAAATTTTCCTCGAACCGGGAAAAAGGAAGACGGTCGATCTTTCTTCGCGGAGAAGAAGCGATACGCGAGTTGCCGATAGGTACATACATATATACTTTGTACGTACATACGTACGTACACCTCTTTGATATAGTGCACGAAATCGTAGCGTCTTGAGGAAGGCGGAAGGCGGAGAGAAGAACCGCCGCCGTTATCAGCTCGCGGCGGGATTGGCCGAGCAGGGGGACGCGGGGCTACGCCGGCGGCCAATGGCGTTTTGGTCTCAGCTTTTCAAGGATCTCTGCTCCCCCCGAAATCCGGCGTGTCCTGTGCACGACACACGTACGCGCGCGCAAGGCGTCCTCGATGTACACGAGGACTCGTCGACTTTTCCACCCCCGTACACACGAACATACATCAAGGCCGCTGCCCACCGGTCACTGGGGGGGTTCACCTCCGGTCGGTGGATGTCCAGCTATTTCGTATATTCTACTCTTTGCCTCCCTCCTTTCGACCTCTTTCAACCCCTTGGTGATCTTGCGTTCACCGCTCTCCATCCGGTTTGTCCTTCTTTCTTGCGAACGTTTCTCCAGGAAGCATCTCCGATTCGCGTCACAATGGTCCAGCTTTTTCTTCGCTTTCTGGGATTCCGAGGGAATGTAGGATCAATGGTGGTCGTGAGGTATTATGAAAGAGAGAAAGACGAAGAGAGGAGATCGTGACCTGTGTGACCACTATTTCGACGATAATGCAAGACGAATAGAATTCCCGAGTTTTTTGTGAATTTCTTTCGCATAGAATTATTTGACAATAATACTCATAATACTATTCTTGTTCTCGTGAAAATTTATAAGAATTACAGTAGTGCCTCGCGTATTTGCCGCGTATTTGCCGCATGTTTTTTTCTCAATATCTCTCTACAAGTTATCCCTACTAATTTCTAGAAGTGCTTCGCAGAAAACACTCGGTCTGAGCTTTCTGCAAAGCACTTCTAGAAATTAGTAGGTATGACTCGCATAGAAATATTGAGAAAAACATGCGGCAAATACGCGAGGCACTACTGTATATTAACTGTCTTGTAGTAAATAACTTATTTTTTTCCGCTGTAGAAAAGAGAATTAACGCGAAACTATAAAAAGTACACTATAGATGAGTCCAAAATCAGTTTCCACCTTGAGGCACTTTTCGCCAGGCGTGGCAACTGTTTCTCCACTCGTGAAAAGAATTATGAAGGCGCTGCGAGTGACATCGCAATGTCGACGACAAATATAAGAGCATCTTTGAGGGTTCTCTTGTCTTTTCCTCAATATTTTCTTCGGTTTCTTCAACTTATCTTTTATTGGCATTTACATGGAAAAACGCGAAAAAAATAAAATCATAAAATTCTACGTTAATTCCTTTTCAATTGAATAAATCTAACGAAGTGCGAGACATAAATCGTCGAGAGATAGAGAGAGAGAGAGAGAGAGAGAGAGAGAAAGAGAGACGCGTTACACAATTTGTCAGGATTTACTTTTTTTTGTGATATTAAATGATCAAGTGCATACTTTTCGCACTAGATATATTTTTTACACTGTTATGGAACAATCCACGACGTGTCTAATTAACGCCGAAGATTTCTCAACGCGGCATTCTCAGCGATACAAGTGAGTGATAAAACGCCGACTGTGTAAGTAAACGGTAAAAAAAACCGAGAAAGGAAAACAAGGAAAAATACGTATGAAAGGGAACAAGTCTTAAGCTATTGATAACATTATCATAAAAACGACGTTAAATGGTCGGCCGCGAGGTTACGCCGACGCGGCGGGTGCGTCGTTGCCGACGAACGGCTCTATAAATGCGTTTACTTTGAACCATAAAAGCGCTCGTGCTTCGGCTAGCATCGTTAAACGTATATGTGCATGACGGGATGCGTACATACGCATCAATACACACACGCAATACGTGCGCCTGTGTACGAGCGCGCGTGTGTGTGTCCGTATGTTTGCGCGATGCAGGAAGGAACGGGAACGTCGACGAAGCACCCGAACGGCGCTTTACGGTAAAAGCCCTCTTTGAGTGATCCGTTTATTGGTTGCTAAACATCGATATATTGCTTTCGGGGGTTGCGCAAAGAGCCGCGTTGTGTCCTCCCCGTATATACATATATGCATATACGTATATATATCGCGCGGTACAGGTACGTCTCTCTTTCTTTCTCTCTTTCGCGAGCGGGTATACGTAACACAACGTGCATATAATACCGTAGTCTCGGGTGTATCACGCTTTCTGAGCTTTTGAAAGCACCGCGACGACACCGCGGCTCGCAGCCCACGTCGCGTGAGGCGAATAAATCTACAGGCCTCTCTCTCTCTCTCTCTCTCTCTCTTTCTCTCTCATTCTTTGAAGAGACGGTGCTCCGATTTTGAGATAAATCCCGTGAAAATGCGCGTTAACACGTTGAGCCGCTATTTTCGAGGCATGTCTACTGTCAAATGTGCCGCGCACAACCTTGCGCTAATACACATCTTTTCAGTGTACATCTTGAATATTTCATAAATATTAAAAATAATTTTAAGATACGAGTCTCTCTTATCTATGTGTAGAAATACACATAATGTATCCACTGCACGTGTGTATACTAAGGACACGTCTTAGGGAAGAGCGATGGATGATCGATTGACGATTTCACGGGATAAAACATGGAATCAACGTAGCTTTATCGAGAAATCCTTAAGCTTCTTCATTCTCGTCATCATTTCGGAAGATGTCATTGGTCAAGAAAAATAGTACAGAAAATAGTATATAAAACCATATAATATTACAAAAAAGATAAATATAATGTATACTCTTTTTCTTCCTCTCTCTTTCTTTCTCTCTTTCTGAGAGATCAGTTTTATTATAATTTTCTTAAACTGAGAAAGAAGTAAAAAAAAACTTATTTTTTTTAATACAAATATTCGAATTTATTTGCTTTTTAATAATTTTATACAATTAAAAACTAAAGAAGACGGAGAAAATGTAATTTAATAAAATCTTATGTATCGCGATAATTATCAACATTGCACGAATCTTAAGATATCCGAAAATATTGGCCAGCAGCAAGCTGGCATTACCGTAACGACCTCAAAATTTACATGAAATTGCTTATTAAATTACTAAGTTTTTCGAGATGATTTAATGATACGAAAGGCCATTTGTCTCCTCGGCTTTTATTTTCTTCCTCCCTGTTAATAAAGCGATGCGGTTAGGCTTTACACCCGTGCTTGGAACTTTACGGCATAATTCTCTACTTCGGCCTTCTGCTAAACGAATTCATCTAACTTTACCGCGCCTTTTCTGCGATCACTTTTTACAATTAGCTTAGAAACATCCAAATTCTTCGTGCAAATTGAAATCCATATCGAATGACTTTAAAAGCGAAGTTCTTACAAAGAACTTTCTGTTCTAGAAATTTAAAGATAGACTAATATAATACAAGCTGGGGTAAAATTATAAAAGAGAGAGAGAGTTGGAGAGAAAGAATATTTATTCTCTTTATATTACTATAAAAAATTTAGTCAAATCTTATATAAAAATTAAAAAGAAAAAGCTAGCAAAAGCTAGCAAAAGCTAGTTTTTTTATAGAATATTTTTTTGTTTTTTTGAATACTATCGATTTTGTGCATGCACTGCAGTTATGTTTGTTTGAATTCCTAAATATCAAAACTGCGCCACACGACTGAACACAAACAACTCCCTTTTCGAATAGCGCAGTAACCACGGATAGTAATAATAGTAGCGAAAATATTCGACGGTATGTTACGCGATATATATGTGTGCGGCTTTGCGGGAAGTCAGTTGGCAACATGTGGTTCGACGTACGCAATCTGGCACTGACATTTCGAATTAAACTTGTTGAAGACCAGTCCCTCTCCTGTAACTTCCAGCGTAAAAAATAAAAAAAAAAAAGAGCAAAAACTAAAAAAAAAAGAGTTGCCAAATGACAAAAATTTGAAACCAATACGCCGGCTCTGACTGACAATTTTCTATTTAACAATAAATATCGAACATTTTTTATTTAAAAAAACTTCTGAATGTTTCTTGTTTATTAAAATATACAAAAATATGTAAAAAAATTTTCGCGCGATATAACATTTATGTTATAGAAAGTTTTGCTTAATGTTAACCCTATCAAAAAAAAAAAACTCTTTGCTCTTTTAATATAGAGGCATCGGGTTTGCAAGCATAAAAAAAAAAGAGTTCTCGCAGTCCTTCTTAGCAACGGCTAAGCCGATATGCATTCATTATAATAAGAAATGGAAGGCGCCGAGTGAAAAGTTCGAACGCGCGCACTCCGGCTTATCAACTTCCTCTGAATTTTATATTATTTAAAGGTACTTGCTTCTTATCTACTCTCCAGCATCTTCTGGTCTGGTCTTATACGCTTCCTTTCCGGCGTCTTACGCGATGCTGCTTTTGCTGTAGCACATAGCAGGGAAAGTTAGCTTAACTTTTTTTTCCCTTCGATGCGGCGCGCAAAAGCTAAGATGCACGGCACTTGTGAAGTTCGCCGAGTGCTTATTACCATATTTATTTGTCGTTCAATATGGACTTAAACGCGACGTGGCTTATTCTCAAAGCCTCTTTCATCATTTTTTATATTACAACGTCACAAATCTATTATTTATACGTAAACACCAAAGGTTTAATGCTGTGTGTGTGTTTTCGCTAATAATTATCGCGAGAGGTACAGCAGTGTGTTGCATGGCAATCTTTGTTATTTATAGTAAATTAAGATCCTCACACCGCGTGTCGCAAAATTGTGATACGATCTAGTAATTAAAACGCTAAATCTCCTTATTTTTTATTTGTTTTGTACAGCGACTGGTTACGCGAAGTGGTTGTATATACCTACATTTGCTATTGTAAGTATTATAAATGACGTATGTAAAAACGTTTGCATGTAGGACATAAAACGCAGGTAACGAGACATGCGACCGAAGTCGCACAACACGCGGGATGCTTATCGCTGCGGTAAATGACGCAAGTTGAGTTTTTAGCGAAAACAACGCGTAACAGTTTTCTCGCGATCTTCTCAAACTGAGATTTAACAAATACATACAAAAGTTTACGTGTCTTATTATGATGCTAAAACAATTTAACGCAAAAATTGTATCTTATATAAGACAAATTTTTTGTTAGCAGCATTCTTTTCTCTCTTTCGTTTTTTTGACTAAAAGTTGATTTTACGCGACAATAAAAATGATTTTATGAGATAATTACCTTATTAATTTTATGTTTTTCAGAAAATATTTTTTTTTTACAGTTTGTGTGTGCAAACATATTTAATTAATCACGATGAGAAATAGAAAGAAGAAGAGAAAGAAAGAAGAGACAGAATGTTACATATCTTCTAATGACATACAATGCATTACAGAGATGTACGTCTGGTTGTTAGTTTATAGGCGCACTCTCTCTCTCTCTCTTTCTCTCTCTCTCTCTCTTATTCTCCCACTCTTTCATTCGATATATCGTTCTTTTTATTTCTTACTTATTGTTAAATTTCTCAATACTTTTAACTACTAAAGATTTTGTGTTTTCTTATTGTATAAAATATATTGTGCTAGTAGAATATAATATAGCTGCAGATTATGTTCCATAAGCACGATATCTCTAAATTTGATTTTTGTAATTTTGCATGAACAAATGCAACAAGCGATACTTTTCACAATAACCACTGATAATTCAAGCATTGCTACTTCAAAATACTAAGCAGTGCTTTGTGTCAAAGAAAAAGCATATTCCTAATTATTTTTTTACTAAGAAAAGAAATTTATTTATTAAAAAACAGTATTTCTGTCAGATTTATAAGATTTATAAGATTTATAAGATTTATTCACTAGGTGCTTTATGTCTTCAATTCGTATGCAATTTTTTATGTGATTTCAGCGCCATACGTCCACAGAAGTGAGTACAGGAACTACGAAATACTTTCAGACTTAGACGGTAAATGCAACCCGGTTTGAATCCGTGCTACATCGACTTTAGTGTCGATAAGTAGTCTTATATCGGTATAAAAATTTAACAATAACAATTTTTAAAAATGTTTAACTTGCATGAAAAACATTTTTTTAACTTTGAATCTATCTACTTAAATCTATAATGTCGATATTTGTTATTTTAACAAATGTTGCATGTGAATTTTAAAGAAATTTATTTTAT
Source organism: Pseudomyrmex concolor (assembly GCA_014839585.1). NCBI lineage: Eukaryota > Metazoa > Arthropoda > Insecta > Hymenoptera > Formicidae > Pseudomyrmex > Pseudomyrmex concolor. The sequence continues at coordinate 38,739 of QVOB01005524.1, forward strand.
ATTTAAAATAATGAGAGAATATGTATATAAGGACAGGAAATTTATTTATTAAAAAATTATTTATTACAAAATTATTTATTAAAAAACAAAAACGTTGATCTTAGCCATTAAGGCAGAGAACGTCAGAGAACTAAATAGTTTTCGTCAGGGAGAGACACGAAGAGACAGGGAAAGCCATGGAAAAAAATAGAGAGGCACGGAGAGCTACAGGAAAACAGGAAGAGACAGCTATTTTTAATACAATTTTAAAAAATCAATTAAATACGATTTTAATACACGTTGATCTTAGCCATTGAAGCAGAGAACACGTCTAGGACTAAATCTATTATAATCCTTGTACACGCATCAATCTTATATAGGAATGTCCGTTACATAATTTACATAACTTTTTTTATAGTCCGAGCAGACATCTTTTTCAACGCTTTTTGTCATTTGTTTTTTTAGTAATAAAAGCACCGAATGTCGTCTGTAATAAAGATTTATAAAACCTTTCTTTAGACCATTAGAAAGCTTCAACTGTCTTCTTTTTTCCGGAAATGGATAGACATTTTTATAGAGCTTATATACTAATGGAACTTGTACTAATGGAGAGGCCTTAGCGGATGCCAGGAGGATCGACAAAGAGATATATATATTTTTCAACTGTGTGCATTTTTTATAGAAAAGAATAACGGAGAAAATAGAGTGAGGAAGTCACAGTTGAGACAGAATATATCTATCTCTCTGTTGCTCTTCGCGCAACCCTCCCTATAGTTGATAGATATAAGCAAGACCTCTGAAAGAGAAAAACATTTTAGCACAATAGCACATGCAATGTGAACTTTAATGTCTCATGCTTTTCTGGAGTTACATAATGTCGACATTTTTTGTTTCGAAATTCCATTTTATAGGACTCTGACCCGTCAACCTTCGTCAATCTTCGGACAATATATGTTTGTCCTAATAAAAGATATATACTTCTTTTTTTAAATATATATCTTCTCTCTACTATTTATTGAAAGATAAATTGAAATACTGTATAAGTTTTAGTTATAAAATATATGCTCGGTAAAAAATTTTTTATATATAATTATATATACTTATAAATAAATTAACATTATTAAATATGCAAATTTATATACTGAATATGTCCATACAATTGTATACACGGAGAATTTCTTTTTTTAAGAGAATGGCTTCAGAGATATTTTAGATCAAATTGCAAAATAACTCTATTAGAGTTAGATACAAAAAAATTATAGAAAACTATATTTTTCGTTATTCAAAGATCACTTCAAAATCACATTGTGTATATTTAGATATAATAATGTTTAATTTGTGTATAAGTATATATAATCGACACGGTCACATTGTGATTTTGAAGTGATCTTTGAATAACGATAAATATAGTTTTCTATAATTTTTTTGTATCTAACGTGATACTAATAGAGTTATTTTGCAATTTGATTTGGAATATCTCTGAAGCTATTCTCTTAAAAAAGAAAATTCTCCGTGTATAAAATTGTATGGACATTTTCGGCATATAAATTTGTATATTTAGTTATAATAATGTTAATTTGTGTATAAGTATATATAATTATATATGAAAATTTTTTTACCGGGTGTATATTAATTTATTAATATAATTTATATTTATAATTAGTCATTCATGTTCAAAAGCTGGCTGCAGATACGAAAGTTGTTATTACTATTTATACATTTCATTAATGATATTATCTAATTTTTTATAATATATATAAAATTATATTTTATAGAAGCACGTGGTATGCAGAACATAGCCTTTTCTGAATGCACGAAGTGGGTTAGCATATGTAGAAGGGAAATTCCATATGTCTTGCCGCTGCTAAGACAGCAACCAATCAACTTTCATAACATCTAGTAACTTAGTCACTACGTTCTTCCGTGATATAGGGAGAGAAACAAGAGTGCAGGGTGGGAGAGAAGTATATAAATTGGCCCTACTGAGGCGAGACGGCGTCTTTTAGTGACTCTCGCAATTTATATCGTTTGCTAGGATCGTATCGTTGGCTTCGAGCGTGTTGCAGTCCGTTTCACGTGTGTGGTACTGAACATAGTTCTCGGTCTTCTTCGAGTAACAAAGTACTCGGTTTTGTACTATTACTTTCGACTTGTACAGTGAGTTTGTGACAAACCGCGATCGTCGGTGATTTTTTTTATATTTCTTCAAACTTGTATTCACGATCGAGACGCGGCACATCACAAGACGGTGAAGAAGAGACATCAAGCGTCAAACAATCTGGTCTTCGCACTCGACACCGATTACCGGAACGCTAAATTTTACGAGACCCGTGCTATTTTTAATGTATTGTATCGATTATGGATGCAAGCATGGCTACGCAAAACGAGGTAAGTCTCCAAATCTCTTACTCGCATGTGTAAAAACACAAAGATACTTTGCTCGTTCGCACGGATTAACTGTACTATTGAGGTTATGTTATCCTCTTGCCCGGATAAAAATTCAACATATTTTTCCCTCAACTTTTCGAAATATCTTGTCGAACAGATTTGCTTTGAAAACTCAGCTATGAATGAATATATGCTGAGAGAGTAACACACGTAATATGTCCGTGTAACTTAATTTACTTACAATAAACACTCGGTCTGAATATATACGTACAGTACATTCAGTAGCAATACAATTTACTCTTCCGTTAATTTTTCTGAATTTCTTGTCGATTAGAATGATGAAAGGAGAGTCGAACTTAGTCGTAAGTGAACATATGTCGAGAGTTAAGACGAGAAAGAGATAATTAATACAATACACACAATCTAAAGCAGTATCCTGGAATTGCACATTGCAGAAAAAATATATATTTCATATAGCAGTTGATTTTCATGCTCAAATTCTATCTCGAGTGCACTATGTTGAATTACATGTTTCGTATTATGCTGACCGAGATAACAATGGTGGAATGTATTTCTTATTTTATTGTTTCCTATAAAGCGGAATCGTAACGCGTACTTTACATTATTTATAACTGTGTCGAATACGATAAGAATTTTTAGATTGAAGGGCTGAATGTAAGAACAAAAAAAAAAAACAACTTTATCTCAAGGATAATCAGTTTAGAGAGTGTGATTTTCATAAGCAGTAGATATCTAGGCATGGAGATCAAGTTTTGTTGAAATTTTCTTGTATAGCGTTACTGCTTAGATTTGGATATTGTTTTCCTCGAAAATATTATTTAAGCAACCTCTCAGAAATCACTTCTGATCGATATGATTCGGAATAATTAGAGAAATATTTATCTACCGTAGTATCAAAGTATATATAGAAAGTCAGATAATATTATAGTATTATCTCTCTCTTAAATTCTGAAAGACAAGTGCGCAGTGGGTGGTAAATGAGTTTTTTTTGTTCTTTATGACAATTTTTGAAATATAAGAAAAATATCAAAATCGGAGAAGGAATTTTCTGCTCGTTTTCTCTTTTCTGTAGGATAATTAAGATAATGTTAATGCAATTTAAATTTCTGTATCGTGGAACTCAGATAGCGAAAGTTAATCGATTAAAGATTAGCTAATCTTATCTTGAATTCTCTTATAAGATGGATATGCGCCGTAAATATAAGTGTTTTGGATTCATAGACAAAAAATTGTTTCCTTTGACAGTTTACTTTTAAGGTCAAGATGACTCTTCGACGATGTACGAGTTTGGTGGGCGAGTAAAATGATACTTAGCAGAGAATGCATGTGTGTCATTTTTATTTCTTATATTCGCTTTGAATGATTTTCACTTTCACTGTGTTAATCTTGTCGTCTGAGAAGCAAATGTATTATGAAACAAGGGATATTTATATACAACAAAAGAATAAAAGGACAAAAAAAGTCATTTATCAAAGAATTGATTTACCAAACATTATTTGTAAGCAAGTTGAGTGAATTTTAAATATTCTCAAACTATAATTTTTAATATATTTATTGAAATTATTCTTCTTAAATTATAACTGTTCAAAATTATTTCTAGAAGATGCATTGAAAAAGTTACATAATAATTACAATTATTTTTCAATTAGAAGAAGAATCTACCTAAAATATATATATAAAAATATTTATTCTTTTTGAGTTCCAGAAATTTTGCTTCTAACTGATGTGATTTTTTTTTAATTGTGGGTATTTTTGGAGTATTTTATTATTTTCTAATATCATTTTATTCTAATATCTTCTATTATTTTATATTTCTTTTTCAAGTTTATTTAATATTTCAATTGTTATTTGAGATCTATGGCTTTGACTTTTCATACACAGTTATGTAAGGTTAGTTTGCAAAGTTTTGGTAAATTAATCTTATTTTTTTAACTCCATATTAATAAATATCGTATTTTTATCAAAAATTTTGAAAATGTCTATTATGAAAGAATTATGAAAAACATTTTTTTTCTAAGATGAAGTAGATCTTTTAAATGTTGTTGTAAAAAGTGTTTAGCAATAAATAATACAATTGCAAAACTACATTATTACAGTTTCATTTCTTACATAAAAGTTTGGCATGTTTTTCCCTTACTTTTATGAAGGAATAAGAATATTGAAATAAAAAGATGAAATAATTGATTTATCCATGATATATGGATTCGTCTTGAATAAAGTCATTTTGATAATTGACTGCTAGCCAGTAGAAATGTAAACCAATCAATGATTAACATTTGTGTCCTTGTTATTGAAATAAATTTAATATTGCAGGATCTGAAAAAGATGAAAAAATAACATAAGAAAAATTATCTTTGTAAAAGTTGAAAGTAATATCTTTTAAAAGTTTAAAAGTAGTGTTCTATACATGTGTCTTATACATTGTTTTAAAATTTGTTTTTTGTAGATGAGTTTTCAATTTTTGGACTTACATGATTTAACTGACAATGACAAGGGTCAGTTACTTAACCTTCTGAAGACTGACACTAAAACTTTGAAATTACCATGGAAAAAAGTTATGAAAAAAAATATCACTGCTACGAAAGCAGAATCTCAGCAGCATCATGGTTGCAATATTATGACTTATCCATTGATGACCAATGAATGGCAATATAATGTTTCAAATGATCAAGTACCAACGTTTGTGCCCAGAATGCAGTATGGACATGCTGGATTCAATCTTAATGCACAGTTTCAAGATGTGAATTATAACCAAGAAAATGGACAATGCAACACTCCTGATAGAGATATGAGAAGGGGAGTACAGTCAGGATACCTGAATGAACCTATGCAAGTTTATCCACAAATGTTTATGTATTACCCATATCCTCCTAATCATTCCGTATCTACACAACATCAAGTGTCTGGTGGACAAATCTATTATTCTGCGCCAATATATTCATCGCTTCCTCAGCAACATCCAAATACTCAGACAGTTTCTTCTAATTCAAACACATGTCCTACTTATCTTCCAAGTCATAATCTGGAGCCGATTAACAATTACGTACAACATGAACTGTCTCAACCCTCAAATTCAGAAATAACCAAACCGATGCCACAAATAGTGCCGCACAATGGATGTGTAGAAAATACAAGCATTCCTAACAAACCAGTTTGTCATCAAGTAAACACAAATAGTCATAACACTTCTCAAGTCGCCATTGTAAATAATTCCATATCCAAATTGTCTGTCAAGAATGAAAACACTGCCAATATAGAAAACGTATGTGTTGAAAAAGTTAATATAAACGAACAATACAATACAGCGTGTACTGTAAATAATAATTATAAAATAAAACCTGAAGTGAAAACGGAGAAGGTTAATGTGCCATATGTAAATACTGTTAGTAATAGTATCAAAACAGAACAAAATGGAGAATTGGAGAAAAAACTTGAGATAAGCCAAAATGGAGAAATAGATAGAAACTTGAATGATAAAATTGTTTTTGGTACTCCAACAACTACTGTAAAAATATCATCTGAATCTGTTTCTAAAGTAGATAAAGATGTAGTGCAAAGTAAGGAAAATATTGCATCGAAAGATTCTCAAAATAAAATAGTTACAATATCAAATGATTCATCAAATAGTTCCTCGTCTACATCAAGCACACCATCGGCTGTAACACCACCTGCAACTACAGTCAGATCTTACGCCAGTCTTTTCAGAAAGGGCAGCACCGAATCAGTCAAAACACCTTGTAAACCTGTGGATCAACAGAACGGATCAATAAGAACGCCAACTCAAAAAGAAGAATCCACTAGTCCAAATACTTCAGAAAATCAAAACAACGCAGCCTGCATAGTAAATGATTACAAGTCTCTGCAGAATGAAACATTTAATTTACTTGATGATCCTAATACATTCAGAATGGCTGGTGAGTATACAAAAAAATATAATTTATGATTTGAAATAATAAAAGATATAATCCATAGTTCTTGAAATAATAAAATATACATATATATTCACTTGTTTACAGAACATTTGACAAGTTACAAAATGGACACACAGACTGTGAGCCTGTTACCTAGAGGACTGACGAATCGCAGTAGTTATTGTTACATCAATAGTATATTGCAAGCTTTACTCGCCTGCCCACCGTTCTACAATCTTTTCAATTCTTTGCCAGTTTCGAAGAACAAGAGCAAAAATGCTTCTACTTACTTGATAGACAATATGTAAGTAGACAGAGTGATGTCAAAATGCTTTATATTCTCATTATAACAAAACTATAATAACTTATATTTTTCTGAGATTAATATGAGAAAATTATTATAATGTAATCATTATTTTATGTTACTTAACAGGATTAAATTTGTTCGAGAGTTTTCACCATTGACAGAAGCTGCCCGTATGCCCAGGAAGGACCGTAAAGATCAGAAGCGAGAAGATATTGATATACACAGCGGCGTTGCTTTCGAACCTTCATATATTTATGCTATTTTAAAGCATAAATCGTTCAATGGTGTCTTCTCCGTTGAAGGACGGCAAGAAGACGCAGAAGAATTTCTGTCATGTCTGTTGAATGGCATCAATGATGAAATGACAGAGGTATGTCATTCGTATAAGGTATGTATGTTTTCATATCATCATCACTCATTACATGAACTCTTAATTCAATTGAGATGACATTTATATAACGGCGTAAATTTTACTATAAAACTTCTCAAAATAGATACATATATTTTATGCATAATTTCTGAAAGTGAAAAAGCTCAAGAATACTTATTTTTAGTCAAAATCTTGTATTACCAACGGTACTTTAAAAAAATCTATAAAAAATCTACAAATAAATTTCTAAAATCTACATATAAAAATATACTTATATTATTTCGTGAAACTCTGTACTCTTTAATTACGTACAATTTTAATGTTCTTTTAAATGCACAAAATATCTCGTACGAGGATAGACAAATAGTAGAAATAAATTTGAAATATTGACTTAAGGGTTCAATTACATGGTTCAACTTCATACACGGAGACTCAAAAAAATAAGTAAAGTAATAAATCAATTTATATTTATCTTGCTTTTTAACTTGCTTTATATAATTATAATATATAGCTTTTTGGCTTTGTATAATTTTATTTCGTGTAAATTATTTTATTCATTACCGCCATTTATATTCACCTCTAACTTATTACTCTTTTACTACTTTGCATTGCTTTTTTTACTTAATTTGATATAGACTTAGGCTATATTTCTATTTTATTTATTTTAGACTACTTAAATTTGTTCGCGTTTTATATAATTCTTTTATATAACACGCTCATTCTTACTTTGCTATTTGATCTTAAATGGTATACAGTTCACCGACTAACATCAGTAGTTGATATAGATTAATGTTTATACTTTTGCACATGTAGTCTAATTTATAATTGAGTTTTGGCTTTTTTACTTTATTTATTATTTCTCTCTCAATCTCTCAGCAATTGAAAAATCCATTAATTTCTGTAAGTAGACTACTTTTTATATTAATGTGTTGTCACGTTTTGTACATTGCAACTATTCTTTGTTATAACAGTTATTGTATGATATAGTAGTATATGTCTTGGATTCTCATTAAAATTAAATCACTGTCCACCTACTTATTCTCACACAAAATAATTTTAGATCTTCCATTTTGTCACTCATTTTAATTATTTTTTCATATGTAGTTTCTTCCTTAACCTTTCCTTCTTTATTCTTTATCAACTTTATCCAATATTTCTTTTCTAAAAATTGGTGAATAATGTGTGAATGGTGTGTAATATAATGTAAAAGAAATATATCTTTGTGAATGTAATCAAACAAAGTACTTTATTAATGTACTTTATTGTGCGTCACTCAAAGATTTATTGTGATCGATATATGTTTCAGATAATGAAATTTATCAATGGTCATACTGTAGCGACAGAGAACAATATCAACGGTGATCACGGTCATGATGAGGAGGAATGGCAGGTAAGATGTTTGATTACAATCGAACTAAAAAATTTTCTTTTTTTACACATTTCTATGGGAATTTATTCAGAACAATATCTAAAAAATTTATTAAGATTCTCATCTGCTTTACTAAACTAACCTAACACACATTTAATTTTAAAAATTATTTCTTTATTCTAGGTAATGGGACCAAAAAACAAAGGTTCAATTACACGGGAAGTGGAATTTGAAAAAACACCTTTATCGGATATTTTTCGGGGACAATTGCGGTCTAGAGTATCACGAGCGGGAGAACAGCCAACGGACAATGTACAACCTTTTTTCACACTACAGCTTGATGTACAAGTAAGTATAAATCTTATTATTAACTTTCAAATGAATCAAACTTATATTATTTGTAATTTTAAAACATGTAACTTGTCTAAAAAATCACATTCATCTTGTTTTATATAAACTCAGTTGATCGCGGTTCGACTCGAGTGAAAGCACGGAGTGTTTCATGTCGTGCGCGTATTACTTCACATGTGCATGAACTTGGCGCAAGGAAGTATTGTGTCTCTTGATACTTAATGATATTTCTTCTTACAGAAAGCTGATTCTGTAAGAAGCGCTTTTGAAATCCTTGTTGGAAAGGATCAATTGGAAGGAATGACTTCAAGCAAAACTAGACAACAAATAGAAGCCTGGAAACAAGTAACTTTAGAGAAGTTACCTGCTGTTTTAATTTTACACTTAAAATGGTTCGTTTATAATAATGACAATTACGCTAATGGATGCTCAAAAATATTGAAAAACATGGAATTTCCTGTGGACTTGAAAATCGACAACAGTATGTATATCAAATATAAATTTATTTATATTTATGAAATTTGATATAATTCTATTTTGTTTAAGTTTAACATACTTTTTTCATAAATCGTTACAAATTGCATGAACTTAAACTATAAATTATCTCGTATGCTTTAATCATACATCATGTGTTAATTCTATTCTATTTTTGTCTATATAATTTTAATTTTATTTAATGACATTTCCTAACACAACTGTATATTTTATTTTTACAGAGTTTCTGTCACCGAACACCGCAAAGAAATTAAGTCCCAAACAGAAACAATACAAATTGTTTGCTGTCACATACCACGATGGAAGAGAGACAACAAAGGGACATTATTTCACCGATGTCTTCCACGTGGGATACGGGTGCTGGCTCCGATATGATGACAGCACCGTGAAGACTGTCCCGGAGAGTAGCGTACTCCGGCCCTCATCACCGCGAGTACCCTACCTCCTGTATTACAGGAGGGCTGATACGATCGGCCAAACTGCCAGCACTAAAGCGCAATAAGATCCGCGCGGTTGGCAGAATTGTATATATTGTAAATATTGTTACTGTTAATTTATCTTTGCGATGTTCGGTGATAATTTCGCAAATTTAGAATGTATATTTTAGATTTAATGTTCAAAAAACATTTGTAATTTATGTAAATAAGAATTAATTATAAGACATAGGAAAATTAAATAGATCTGTTTTCACAAATTCGAAGATCTTGTTGATATTCCTGAATGATGACATACAAATTAAACACCGAGATTTTTTATATATACTAATAATAGTGCGGAAAAAACATTGCTTCCTAAACTTCTATAAAACTATTTCTATATATATATATATATATATATATATATATATATATTGACTGTTATTACATATATATACACTTATGCGAGAGTTCTATATACATTTATATGTATATATACATTTTCCTTCAAATCCCGAAATAAATGCAAGCACAAGTTGCTCCAGTGTTTTAATCTGGATTTGCAATTTTTCAGTAGATTTAAAGAATGTTATTTTCTAAATGCTTTATATGGTATATATATATAATGTATTCTAGGGAAGAGTACGTTCTCTCGAGTTAACCAAGAAAATTTGAAGAGACAAATAACTTAAAAAAAAAAGTTGTCTGTTATTCTAATATATCATTCTAGAATAGCGTGTTGATATCTCTGACATACACGCCACATAGAGGACTTGAAAAAAAAATTTGAAATGTATATAAATATATGTTCTTTTTTCTGAAATAAGATTACTGAAAATGTTGCTAGTTTTTTAATTTCTTCAAGAAAAGAAAGTGAAAAAGATTTTTAATATTTGAAAACGTGTCTATAAAACGTAGAATAGAGTATAGATTATTTTTTTATATAAATGTTATAACTATATATACAACAGAGACCGATTTCAACTTGCCAGTTGTTCGTCATTATATATTACTATTTTTCTAATCAGTATTTTCAAACGTCATTTAATAAGTCATACACTTATATGCATACAATTTTGTTTGACTAGGTTTTCCTGTATATAATTTATCAAACACATATGACTTATTTCAGTAATTAAAAAAAAAAAACACAGCTGGCAAAGAAATAAAGAACTGAAAAATTGTCATAACGACTACATGCAAAAATAAAAACTGCATTTTTTTCATTTGAACTTTCCTTAAGTATGCATATTAAGTATGCATATTATCGCATGTTAATTTTTTTTGCAGTACATAACTTGTGTTCAGAATCATCTGTAATCTGTCACATATATTTCGTAATTTTAATGTCCGATCAATTAAATCTTATACGCAACTTAACATAAACTACAGTCGCAGCATAAGTTTTAATGAATAATCTATAAAAATTTAATAAAATTATGTCATATAGTATATAAAACTTATATAATTTACAATATATATACATATATATACATAGATATACATATATATATACATATAGATGTGTATAATATTTTACTTACACATACTGTATCTCATATATATACATGTTAGTAATACTAACAAGAGTAAAATGCATACTTTAAAGGAAAGTTTCAAACCTAATTATGACTCACAAACATAATATCTCTGATTTCGTTTAACTCTCTTCTGAATAAATATATTTGAAATTTATAACAAAACTATAAAAGTTATATAAGAAATTTATGATTAAAAATGTATTATATCATACTTTCCAAACACATGAAGTTTTATTATAATTCCTGTTAAATATTCCTCTTCTACTTGAAATTTTTATAAATGTCATTGATTGCTTAGAAAGAAAAAATTTAGAAACAAATAGTATACACGGCTTATAAAAACTTGTTTCATTCTCAGGACACTTTAAGTCTATGTAAATATAATTTTCCAGATTTATCGGGCAATGAACTGAAGAATACAATCTTTAATATAAATTCTTATTTACTCAGTAAATTTATCTAATAAACGATCTTATGTACTTGTACTCAATATAATAATGTACATAAATAATTCTAAACATCATAACAAATACACATGATATATACACAATTGCGAACTTTGACAAACATTCTTCACAAAATAGACAATACCACTGCTAAAAATGTGGCAAACAGACTTTACCCGCAAAGAGTTCAGAGATAACTGTAATCCACAGAGCTAAGACAAATAGAATGTATGCAATTCCAACTTGATGAGAATTAGGTAATTGATATGGTTGGCCACCAATTTCATCAATGTCAAATCCCATTGGAAATATAACAGCTGCCGTACAAAACAGCACCACTGAAATTAAATTGTTGTTCATATTATTCACTTAATTCATAGAAGTAGATCTAGTATCATGACAACTGATACATTGATCACTCTTATATATGTGTGTATGTGACTTTTACCATTTCATTATTTAAATTGCAGAAAAAACATAAACTACACACTTTATGTGTGTACATGTATACACACTAATACATGTTTCTTTATACGTACTGGCACCAAATCCCACCCAACGTGCGTATGCAATGACACAACGATCCCAGTGTGAAATGACCATCAATATTATGGTTGCTGTAATTAAAATGCAACCTACAAATATGCAGATCAATGCGATCAACCAATGCGGTTTCAGATCCGATTTGTAACACACTTGCGGTCTGTTATATAAAGTCACGCACGACCACATAAGACCGAATCTCGTATCACCTGTTAAAAACAAAACAAACTCAAATTCTTATTTGACTTAGCTAGAGGATGTGTATGTTTTGCAACTTAGAATATTTTGATTGTTATTTCAAATCTGTTTTGTCGAGCATTCGATTATGTTTTCAGGGAATAAACATCCAACTGTTCGGAGTGTTTGCAACTCATTATCATAAAAAAAAGAAAAAATGTACGAAGGTAAAATCTTTCTGCTGAGTGTGAAGAGCTGATTGAAAAGAGAATTTATGTCGAACATTTACCGCCGACATCGGTGATGATCCAGTCCGGCATGGCAATACTGATTATAGCAATGACGTCGGCAAATAGGAATAATATTCCCGAAACAACAGTCAATTTGTCCATTTTTGCACTTAGAATAGTTGACAGTCGGCAAGAATTGGCACTTCGTTCGGAATATTCGCCGCTACATTTACGCGGTCCTGATACTTTGTTGTCACGCACCGTTACGTCTAACGATCATCGTTGTGATTTTATTCGTGTGTCGAGTCGCGGAAATGTCATTATTTACTGACAGATACGACCGTATCGCTCCGTATCAACAATTATAATACAAGATCCATGTTGTCAGAAATGTAGCGGCGTGATTTTATTAGCTTTTACACCAGGTGGCGACACTTTTTCTTATTTAACATTTGATCGACCTACACGCGCTATCGATACGCGTAAATGATAATTCGATTCGAAGACTCGATTTACCGTGAAAAAAGAGCGCGTCTTTGTTTCACAGAGTGCGGGAGAAAGGGTCATGTATTCTAATTCTAAAAAATACTTCTATTAACAAGCTATTAGAAATTGTTTTATTAATATTCACTTTTACATGCAGATTTTATCATATGTTTATTGAAAAATAAGATAACAACAACAATGAGAAATATATTAAAGTAATGAAAATTGCACGTGAAAAACGGCTAAGTATTATAATCTTTTCGGACACAATATAATCACATCAACTATATAGATTTTTTTGTCAGAATAGAAAGAAATATGGATATAGGATATAAAATATCAAATAAGACATTACGGTCGTTTATGATATCTTTGAGATATACCTTTGATTTCATGCGAATAAGACGTACAATTTTTCTCTACTACTTTCACACACGTCCTAAAAGTGATACAAACTACATATGTTCGTCAAAGATTCTATCAATTAGTTCTATGTGAGTTTACAACTCAAACAACATGACACAAATGACATGATTTTGCTTGATATGTGTTCTCTGACTAAATTTTTTTTTTTCGTAACATTTCAAAAATTTGAAACTGCAAAATATTGAATAATAAGACATTCTTACTTCACATAGAAGCGTTTGCGCAATTTTGTAATTACTTAGAGGTGTCTCATCTTGACACAAATTCTCAAAATCGATCTTTTCGCGTACTCGTACAAGCGAGATTTTTAGCTTTAATAAATGTCTGCTGTTTTTTTTTTTTTTTTTTGTATTTTATTTCTTATGCATAAAAGCGCATCATATGATAGTTTCGAAGAGTTTTACTACCTCTAACCAACCGTCTCGTTCATTAACTTTATGATTTGATCCTACGAAGTGTAGTTTATGGCTAGTTTCATAGAGATGTTAACAGCGTACTAATTAGAACGGACGAAAACATTATGCTCAGAGTCGTTGTCGAAATCCCGGGTCCGGGTGTTGCCGCATTGCAAAAATCGGACGTACAGGAACACACCTCTTGTCTACCACCAAAACCGCTTCGTTGATAACATTTGGTCTTGTAGGCCGACTCGTCCCATCCGCATCCTCGAATGACCCTCGTGTCGGGTGGCACTATGTATTCAAAATGATACATATGTTTTTGATTAAATCGTATGATTTTATATAATATTATACGTATGATTTTATATAATATTATACGTTTTTAATATATTATATTAAAAACGATTTTTTTATATAATATTAATGCAATTCCCACACGTACAGCCATTGACGCTAAACTCGATGACTTGTGTAATCTTTCGACACAGTGTATATTTCGCTCCGTCCTTCAGATTTGAACAGTCTATCTTCATAGAATCTGGTGGCATGAGATCGGCGCACTGACTGTTGTTGCGACTATTGCACTGGTAACATTGCCTAGCACTGACACCTGTAAAATAATGTTTTACGATTATTTCCTCTATCTTTAATTTGTTGCTTATTGAGTGGACTCTCGTGTAAAGTCTCGCGGCGTGTTCTTCTCAACATGTTTTATTACTTTGTGATTAAATTACAACGTTTAAAATTATTTTAAATAAAACTTTCTCTCTCACTTTTTCTCTGTAGCTATTTACTTGAGTTTCTCTCTCTCTCTCTCTCTCTCTCTCTCGAAAGCTTGCTTATATATATACTTGTTATAACATTATTACTTTGCTTATCACGCGATAACGCAAGGTTAAAGATCAAATAACAAAGAAGATAAGTTGAACGATCAAACCGACGTATTTTACATGGACTCTTCGTTAGCTATTATGTTCCGTTTATCGTAGAAATCACGTGCATGCAAAATTGAACATTGCTACTGTTTCAAAGCAAGCGCAAAATCTGTAAAAATGTTCTTTTGAAGAAAATTATCTCCCAAAACCGAGTCGAATAGAAATATATATTTTATATTAAACATATTTTTGACTACATATAAATCAACGATATTTTTCTAATTTTTTGACGCATTCGGAAACAAGCAAATTTCTTTTGTAACTTTAAAAAAATCGTGTAAAATTGATACTCTCAAACACATCAAAGTTTATTGTTGGCTTCTTCCGCGCACGCGATAAAAGTCGGGTAGATTCTTCTCTCTCGTAAACGTTGTTGCTAAAAATATATATTGTATGTGCGTAGGAGTTATGTGAATTAAGTAACACACGAGTGCAAAATACATTTTTAATGACAGAGAGATAGAGAAAGAGAGAGAGAAAAAGAGATATAATCCACAACAATATTGTGTTACGATGTAATTGTTGCATATGATCGTTTTTTTACATACACGATAACTTAGCAGGCTTATGTTTATTACAAAATAATTAACATAAATTGCGAAAACGGTAACAGAACAATGTTGTGCACTCTCTTTTTCGATTATTCTTGTGTTATGTGTACACACATATACACGGATATAGTTCATCGAACTTTCATAATGGTACTACCTCGCAGAAAAATCAATGCAGCCACGCCAGCTACGTCCGCGGAAACATATATTCGTGCAACAGTGCGTTTCTATTCGCGTATATTCACGTTTGATCTTCTTTCAAAGCCAATAAGCAGAATGCTAGCAAATAGGCAGCAAAATTCGATCGGCAACAGATTTGATGTCATTCTGTATATCTGCATTGATTTCACGTTCCGCAAGTTAGAACGCTGCGTCATCTAACCGCAAATTGGCGGTAGAAATCGAGCAGATTTGTCGAATGCAGTTCTCCGCCGTCGATCTGGCTCCGAAAACTGCGTTTGACTGATCCGTTCTCAGATTTTTGCTGCCAATTTGTCCGCAACAAGCAGACAATTTATTCCCTTGTTATTTTTTTTCTCAAAGAGAATAAAAAGCAGTTCGAAATTTTATCATTCTCAAAATATTTTTCCACGCGAATCGTCCAATTTTATTTCCGCACATTTGATCATATCATCACACTGGCATTTATACGTGCTAATTAAAATGCAAAATATTTTGCTTGAAACTCATACTTATTAGTTTGTTCGCGAAAAATCATTTATATAAAATTGTTTCGCTTTGATTACATAAATTGTTGTTCATATATTTTTCGATCACTTTTGCACAAACACATCATATCGTTTTTAATATACGCGTTACACTTCTGCGATCACTTACCACTGCAGAGAAACAGAATGATGCTGCACAAAGTGATATTGAGAGATATTCTAAGAGTTTCCTTCATTGTGTTCTTGTCTTCTTTCGTCTTCTTGAATAGATTGAGAGAAGCGAGTGTCGTTCACTGAGAAGTTTCACTGTTGTGCGTACAAATATAATATACACGAGAGAGATATATTAAATATGTACATACAATCAAAATAGAAGACGCACACAGGGATTGTTGAACTAGTCCAAAGAAACGACACAAGGAAAAAAAGAGAATAAAATAGAAATGCGAATGTAAGAAGAGAAGAATGGAGAGGAAGACCTCAAGATATCATTTGACCTGGACAAGTGAGTAAGCACTGGTAATGTTCGGCACCAGAGTGGCGCAAGCCTGGTAACTCTAGCATCAATATACATATACAGTATACTTATACACCGAACGGTACTGAACGAATACGCCGCGCGATTACGCTCGTGTGGAAGGGAGAGCAGAACGAATATGTCGTGTGTGTGGATAGCCCGGTGGCACGGTGGGAAAAGAACATGGCGAATAAACGAACCAACTACGAATAACTCTAGAGACAGAGCCCGCGATCGATTATTTTGCCGCTGAAAATGAATTTGTATTTTAATCCGTTGTTTAAATTCGTTCGGATTAAACAGCTTTTACTCGAAAATTGAATGTACGTTTCATCACGTACGTGCAAAACACAAGAATATGAATCTCATTATACACGCAAAAAATATATAATTATTTAACATATACACATATCAAGAGAGACAAAGAGAGATAGAGAGACAGACACAAACAATAATTAAATTTATTTATGCGTGATTACATACATCCCCTCATCGCGTGTAATCGCGAAAAACAAGTGGTCCGCAAGGTCAATTTCTAATTTTTTTTAACGAAATTAATTTAACGAAGATACATCGATTTATTATCAATCGCAAAGTTAAAAATAAAAAAGGAAAACATTTGAGAAGGAAAATAAGATAAATGAGAAATGCTGAGCTATTTGATATTTAGAAGAAGAAGACAAATTCTGGTCGTTATCAGAATGTACGCTGTGATATAATGTGATATAATGCGGAAGAAAGGGAGAAAGGAAAAAATTTTCTCATTAACGACTTTACATTCGGATTAGTCAGAGGTTTAAATTTTTTTGTAAAGAATTAATACAAATATATAGGTTAAACAGATAAAGCTTTAGATGATGTGAGCAGCTTTACGTTCAAATAGAGACTAAAGTGGTGGTTTAGAGCACGTTGAGTGGATAATGTCCATCTTCCTGTGACATGTTTAACATCAAGAAACTGTCACACGTCAGTAGTCACTCACGTATTTGCACGTTACGTGTTTCAAGTCCATTAAATAATATGTAATATACAAACAATGTGTTTTTTCAAAATTCTCTTACGTAGATATCGTCTATCTGTTTTTACATTATATACAAGCAACCATCATGCCCTTCGTCTTTTCCTTTCATTGTTGTTCGATCGCAATGTTTTAGGTATAGAACGCGCTTTACCCGCGCAAATATATGTATACTAGACTACATGTGTAAATTGATATTAAAGACGTTTTGTATTATGGCCATAAGATATTAACATATTTAGCGTTTTTAGCAATATCATCTCTAGACACAGTCCCTGACACACTTTTAGTATTTATGTTCTATATTGCCAGTATTTTGTTATATTACATTTCTACACATATATTGCTACTGAGTGATACGAAGTCTTGCGTGTTTGCGCGGGCACGCACGCACGCACGCGCGTGCCCGCGCAAACACGCAAGACTTCGTATCACTCAGTAGCAATATATAAGAACACCACGTTGCTAACTTCGTATCAAAATATTGAATACAATTGTCTCAGTACAATTACAGTCAAGATAACACTTTTCATATACTGGAGAGATAAAGAATTGTATGTACAATTATATCAAAATACCACCAAGTTTACAAATTTAATTCGACGAAATGAGAATTTTTTAATATCTTGTTATTTATCTTGTAAATTTACTTACATTAAAATACATTGAAACATATGGTAAGAAAAGTTTCACTGAGGTTATTCGTTGCGATGTATTTATTAAAAGTTTAAATGACAAGGCCGATCAGATATTAATCGCAGAAAACGATTAATTATGCATACAAATGAGTTAATGTAATACGTCGTTTCTATTCATTTTTCTTATTTTCGTACAGCACAATTTTTATGCTCCAATGTTACACAATCCGTATGAAGAGACACACAGGTTTACAATGCAAACAAGGTTGCCTCTGTTACAAATATTGTTAATTCTATGTATCTTTCAGAAAGGTGAGCGTTTCTTTAGTCACGGAATTAACTGTTTTGTTTTACTTAATAAAGAAAAAAAAACAATTTTAATTCACAACGATAATACATTACTTATTTTGTAATAGAACGTTGTAACAAGTTGTTGCACAATCGATCGATTTCTTACGCAAACTTATCAATATGAGAAATGTCCTTGAATAATCTCCTTTTTTTTATCATAATTACGCAAAAAATTAAGACAGAGTGCACTGCAATCATGTGTTATCAGTGTAGCAGCAGAAAGGATGAGGACTGTACCGTCAACAAAGTGCATTCGAAATATCTCAAACTGTGTCCGTCAAGTCACCTCTATTGTCGCAAGGCAGTTTACGTGTGTGAGTAGACTCTACTTAATTCGAGCGGACCTTTGCGTGCTTTTATACGTATACAGACTTACATTGCACACACATATATAAATATATCGTTACGACATAAGTATCGAATTTGTACGTGTTATATCCCGAAAGAGTTCCGTTTAAGCTTAACTCAAATTTTGTGATTTCACGAAAACGCAAATATAGATTATTTTATGGAATCGCATAATGATCTGACACTGCGTGAATGCGCAAAATCGCGAAATAGCCAAAAGGAATGTTATCGAGGACGGTATAGCCGGGATAGCTATCAGCTTGTCTGCGAATGCGTGGGTTACGGTTGCAATCGATCTCAACACTGCTCTCTCAGCCCTTTGATCCATTTCCTGTGTACACTCCTCGTGATTGTTGATTATTTCATTATCAAACAGTAGAATCTTCGAATTGAGAATAATCAATAAGAAATCACGACAGCGAGAGATTTTATCTCGCAACACAAGTATTAGAAATAAATCTCTGGTTTATGTATATGTTATTCGATTTTGCAAATCGGAAGTATGTGTGTGTGTGTGTGCAATCGCAAAACGCAAATACGAAATGGCATTGGTCGATTAAGCCAACTTTCAAGGTGAAAGAACGCTATAACTGACATCTCCGATTTGCAATACCGAACGCGATGGAATAATCACATGATAATCTCTCCGCGCTCTTCTATGAATATGTAAATATATGTATTGTGTGCGCAGAATTTGTAATGTAGTCTTAATATATGCATCTGTAAGAAAACAGAACTGTAATTATGCTCTGTAATGGGATTAAAGAAACTACAAAAAAAAAAAAACACTAATTTTTACATCTAAGTTGTACGTTAAAATATTTTTTTGATCGTTTTGTGTATTTCTTGTCATAAGCCCCGAAAAACTTCAAACTAGACTAACGGCGTCAATGGCGTCTCGGCGTCGGTTATTCAGGCGCCACGGCGTCGCGAACACGCTCTCTCCCCTTCGTTTATAATCCTCTCTCCCTTTACTGCTCCCCTTTTTCCTTTTCCTCTCTCTCTTTCTCTTTTCTTTGTTTCTTTTTTTTTAGACCACATTTTACTTTGCACATTCTTCATTGAATGTACAATTGATTATGATTTATAAACATTTTTTCAAAATTATATGTACATTTACATCTAACTCTCGATATCTCTGTTTTTTTTATATAGAGAGAGGTGCCATATGTTTTCTCTCGAAATTTGAAATTTTATGTAATAGCAAAACTTCCATTCTTTCGTGTGCAAGCACAAAAATCTATATACAAAATCATTTTGGTATCATGCGCGTTAGGGAGAAACTTGGCGAACAGTACAGAATAAATAGCCGAGAAAGATATGGGGGTAGGAGAAGATAGAGGGTGGCGGGTTACACAGTGTGGAGAAACCTCGCGTAGTCGTATTCGCAGTCAGTCTGTCTATACGACGACAACTCTGTTCTTCCAAAAGCGGTTGCTACCCTCTTCGAGACGCGTTTGTATTTTTATTATTCAGAGGAGGAAAACAAAAGTTACAATAATTGAGATGTATCGGAAAATTGAGATATTGCTCATCACTTCAACCCTTGTCTTGACGGTTCATTCAGGTAACGGTTTTTATATACGTATAACGAAGTAATACGCCACAAAAAATAAAAACATTTAAGTGCAGTCGTGTTGAGGTCGAGAAACGAAGCGTAGTAATGCGTTAATTAAGGGGCTTGTATATTTGCGTACATTAAAACAATTTATTGCGAATGGAAGTCTTCGGAAAATTTACATTAAACAAACAATAAAGTGCAAACTTTGACTTTAAAAAATTTTCTAAGTTTTCTAACGTTTTAGAAATATCATATATATAAAATAATATTATATATACAGAAAAGCAATATATAGTTATATTAGTGATCTATACAGAAATTATTTTAACATCTATAATATTTGATTATTTATAACTAAAAATTATTACGAATGGAATCGATTTGATTAATTTGTCTCAACATATAATTGATCTATATCTTAAAATATATTTTTGATTCGTGTAATAATTTGTGCGTTTCTCTGTTTCTGGCCTTTTAAAGTTTTTAAAGAGAAAAACTTAGAAAATTCTTGCTATCATATACCTATACATGTGTGTATATTATGATCGCGTCGCGATCTTGGCGCCACTTGGACTCTGCGACCTAAATAAAAATCTAAACTCGTATCTGTGTGTGTGTATGCGTGCGCGTGCGTCTTAGTAAAGAGACTGCAAGAATGCAAAATTATATAAATTTAATAAATACATACACGTAAAAAAGTTAAAAGGTAATATTTTTTAAATATTTCAAAAGTTACTATTTATTTATTTACCGATGCGTAGTAGAAACGCACAATGGTTATTGAAAAGCTAGCGCCATACTGCGTGCGATTTTGATAAAATTTGTAAATATTACTATAAAACAAGATCGTTGATTTGTGTATGTCAATTTGACGAATTTTTCTTTCATATTATTCACGAATTTCGTACAAATCATCATCGCGAATCATGAATGCGCGTCTAGTCTAACACTATTTCTGGAAGTTAAAAAAAAAAAAATAATAGCTATTATTTGCTCTATATTTGCTGTTTATTTATAGTTTACTGTTTTTTATAGATTATGTTTTTAAATGCTACATGTGCACTTCACTGTCAAACGAGGATTGCGATGCCGCTATGCCAGCGACTTCCTCGATACAACCGAAGGAGTGTACTAATGACAACATGCTAACATGGCAGAGAAGCATTCAGCAGCACAAGCTACTCGATCCGATTGTGAAAATTTTTGACGCAGACATGCCGGACTATCGAAACATACCTCTGGCTTGTGCCAAAGTCATTCTTAACGGCAAGTAACTGTAAATCGTAAAGAAAACGTTAAGTAGACAGTATCATATGAAGAACATCTGCGAGAATTAACGTAACGTTTTGCTCTTTTTTTCAGTTGAAAATCAAGAAAAACCTGTGACCATAAGAACATGTCAAACAGCTAAAACTGAAAATATTGATCCGTGTAAAACAATAGAGCAAAAGATGAAAGAAAATTCCCTGGGCAAAATGGAGCAATGTTCCCTCTGTCTTAAGGACGCTTGCAACGGTTCGATAGTTTTGTCTTCTGAAATATTTTACATTCTTGCAACACTTCTCGGGACCCTCATTCATGTTGCTTTTTATCCTTGGGCGTAACCTTTACCATTGTGTACTTACACCACAACGAAGACATTGTATTTATAAGATTATTATCTCTTGACTTTGGATGTATTCATTTTATAACTGTAAATGTAAATGAATCAATTAAACTCTTCCAACTAATTACATTCTATACGCATGTGGTAGCAATAGAAAATATATATTACATATTTATATTATACTATTTATTTCTTACACACACACACACACACACACATATGTAGTGTGCTGTGTAGGCTATAGACGTCGCAAAAGCAATTATAAAGCGTATATTTCTTACAAAATTGCTAATATAAAAAAAGTGTGTTTAAATATATGTATCTGTGTATATTTTGTAAAAGTTTTTTTGGCAAATAAAATTATGTAATCATGTAGAACACACAAAAATAAATAAAGTGTTTATCAAATTTAGTTATCCTCGAAATACGCCACAGAATTCTGTTTTTAAATATAAAAAATTAAAAAAAACTTTGAAAACCTTTAAAATTCGTATATTTAAAATTTGATCGAGAATAAAATGAAGAATGTGTAGAATATTATTTATTTTTTTGAACATCGAGTTTTAAGCTTTTTTGAATAACATTTCTGCTGAGATGATCTGACAACCACCAACAAGTCGCAACAAAAGAGCATTACAATTACATAATCATGATAAAGACTAGGTTTTTATTTATGTTCTTTAATATTCGAAATAACAAGAAAAAAGCTAAAGATTACTTTCTTTTTTACTTGTACACTTATGTGACAAATATTGTATGACAAATATATTACACATTTTATATCTTCATTAAAGAGAAGTCTGTTAACAGAGAAATTTTTAAGATCGAAACTAAATCAAATGTGTGTGCGTGTGTGTGTACATATATATTATTCCAAGTAAAATATATTGCATAATACTGTAAATATATATAAATAACAATACAAATGTTATATTACATATGTTTTAATATAAATGGAATTTGA
Organism: Pseudomyrmex concolor; assembly: GCA_014839585.1. Taxonomy (NCBI): domain Eukaryota; kingdom Metazoa; phylum Arthropoda; class Insecta; order Hymenoptera; family Formicidae; genus Pseudomyrmex; species Pseudomyrmex concolor. Next base: position 61,753 of record QVOB01005524.1, read on the forward strand.
TTTATAATTTTGTTTACTTACACGGTAATCACAATTAGAAAAATAGGAAATATTTAGTGTACACTTATTTTTTCGCAAACGATATTTTCATTGCATGTGAAGGTGTAATTTTGAAACCTTGAAGAGCATCTTTTGCTGCTCCCGATTGAGCTTCATTCTCAAATTCAACGAATGCAATATCATGTCGGTTAGGTACTAATCGTACTTCTTTGAAACCCGGAAATTGATTAAACAACATGGACAACATCATCTCGCTTGTCTCATCTGGCAAGTTTGTCAAGAACAATATTTGATTCGGTGGTTGTTCAGGCACAGCTGTGTTAATAAGACCTGGATGTTGAGGTACACCAGCCTGATAACCAATTTGCTGTGAATGTTTTGCTTGTTCTTTTGCACGTTTTTTGGCGCGTTTAGCTTCTTCATCAGCAGCTGGAACAACTCGTTTTGGTTTTTTGGGACGTTCCGCAAAGGTACCTTTCATTTTCGCTATTATATCGCTGTCAGTTTTAGCATATTGTATCCTCTATAAAACCATGAAACAAAAAAAAATAATAACTGAACAAACATCTTAACTTGTGAACATTTTAGGTCAGAAAAAAATATGTTATTATTCAACAATACATATATATATTTTACATATATCAGAAAGAAAAGAGTTTAAAATTATATCATCAACAATTTCATATAATTCTTACCATTGGTTTGTCATAAAATGGAAATCCTTGCATGGATCTCAAAGCATTTGTTGCACTTGCTATTTCTTTGAAAATAACAAAAGCCTGTCCACGCATTTTCAGCGTTTTCAAAGCTACTATATCTAATATCTGACCAAATTGAGAAAATATAGCATACAATGATTTCTTTAGTTCATCTTTCTTTATTTTTTCATTCAAATTGTTAATGTAAATAGTATTATTTGGACGAATGTCCATTTTTGCTAAAAATTATATAAAGATATACTCTACCTGTAAAAAAACAAACAGCATAATACTTAAGTTATTTAACAAAATTATTTTTATGTCTGTGTGCAATAAACGCACACATTGAAAATAAAGAGATATTAGAAAAAACAGTATCATTCTAAACACTCTTCTTATCAATAAAACTTAGAAAGATAGATTAAAATATGTATCATTTCGAGAATATAGTTGACTGTCCGAGATATGAGTGTCTACGAATTTAAGATTAAATATATATGTACGCGTATATAAAATAAAATTATTACAAAGATTTTGTCAAACTTACGTGTTTAACTGTTTTACCGCTACTTCTAGCACGTCTTCACAATCTTAATTTGGAGTTTTAGATTATAAAAGGTTTTATTTCAAATTTGTTTGCTTAGATTTTTATTTATTAGTTTATAAACTAATGATAAATAGACATGTGAAAGGTTATGTCAAGCGTCGGTTACAGAGTTTACTGCGGAGCGGTCGGAAACAACAAGAAGCCTATGCCCATATGAGAAGCGATGACGCAAAATTGTGGCGTCACCTAGGATACGTATCGCAATAATCGCGATTGCCAAGTGGAACGTATTCCAGTATTAAGTTCGTATCGCACAGATTGAGACTGTGAGATTGGATTGAAATTTATTGCCAATCAGAGGAAAAAACCAGTCTTAAGTTTAGTGAACTTTGCTCTGATTGGTCAAATTGTAATCCCAATCTCAATCCGCAGTGTGATACGGACTTTGTGCGATACCAGCGCTTCACACGGAAGTAAAAACGCAACATATAATTTCTGTAATTCTAGATTTTTTGCAATTATGCATTCAAAACAGTGTTTAATATCGAAGACGTTGTATTGTCACTAAGAAATCTCGTGAAACAATCGAAAGTCCGTTGTTTTTATTTGTTTTTCGCTGTTCGTTTGTTTCTCCTCTTCTCGCCGAAGTATACAGACTACCGTTTGTCTCGTTTCGAGTGCAAAAAGTGCGAGCACTACGTGATAAAACGAACGGACTTTGCGTGGGAAACTCACGGGTACGAAGAGGACGAGCGTCGAGAGAGAGAAGAAGAGAGAGAAGGTGTCGCACATAATCTCGTACAAGTATGCGGGACTAGTTGAATTGTGAGTGAGAAAGTGAGCTATAGTGTGCGTGTGTGTATGTGTGTGTCCCTGATATATATATGCGTCGTGTGATAAAATATAATAGCGCGCTGTACATGCACACACGCGTGTGCCGTCGCACTCTCTCTCTTTCTCTATCTCTCCTTCCCTTTCTTTTTCTTCCTTTTCATTCCCACTAATCGTGATTGTAGAGGACGGGAAGGGGAGAGGAATCGGAGAGAAGACAGAGGAGCGAGAGCGAAAGCGGGCGAGCGAACGTGCGAGTGCGAGCGCAAGTCGTGGAAGCAGCGCGAGCGTGCGGAAGAGTGGCGGTGTGTCAGCGTAAAGCGAGCGAGCAAGTGAGCGAGCTAGACGAGCGCGTGCGGTGGTGGTGGTGACGACTGGTGCCGTGGACGGACGGACGAACGGTCGGTCGGTCGGGCGATCGGTCGGTCGGTCGACGGTCGGGCTGTGGTGTATGGAAGAACGAAGGAAGAAAGTGCAAAATTCGCAGTGTGTTGTGTCGGCTGCGGAGTGAGAAAGGGATACGCACGGAGGGAATAATAGTGTGTGTGGCGGCTCGGTTTGCTGGCAAATCTGAAAGGAAGAATTTATCATCCGTCGCTCGAAGGGGTCTCGCGCGCGTCTCCACGGGACTGGTGTGTCAAAGGAATCTGTCTTTCTTCTCTGTCTCGCGTTTATCTTCTTGCGTACACGTTCTCTATCTCTCTTTCCTTCTCTCTCTCTCCTTTCTTTCTCTCTCTCTCTCTTCTTTTCTCGTCACCGATCGCCGGAGGACCTATTGGTCGAGAACACGTCAAGGGACGACGACAACGCGTGGACATTTAACCAAGAAAGGAACGTGTTGCGAAGAGCACAATGTCCGATCGAGAGAGCCTGGACGATCAGCCACAAAGTAAGAACAGCCGGGGTTACTAAAGCGTCGTGACCGAACCGTTTCTGTGTGTTGCCATCTCTCTCTCTCTCTCTGTCTCCTTTCCTCTCCCTTCTGTCTTCTGCGATCGCGCTTAGTCGTTAGACTCTGGCGTTGTTTCATCGAGTGAAACGTCCGCGTGTCGCATCGTCACACAAACATGTTCTCCCTCTGTGGTCTCCTGTCTCTGTGCGCCCGAGATACTCGGTGCTTCTCTCACGCGACGCGATACATGCTCCGCGTTCGCGTGTATAAATCCTGCAAAGAAACGCTCGGTTCTTTCGAGCCTTACGAGAACGTGCGCGGTGTTCCCTTTCCCCTACCATTTCCCAGCCGCCTGCTGAAGATTCGGAGCACAGTTTGTTTCACCGCGTCAAGTTGCTTCGTGCTTATCGCACGATCCCTGTTTTCCGCATCCTCGTGGCAGGTTTTATCCAGCGCCACGTGAAGAAAATCGCTATTTTTCAACGGGACGCAGGATCCAAAATGGCCGACTCGCACATCGGGCTAAGAGGATAGTCTCTTTTGTCCCCTCTCCCGCCGCGTTTCGTTTCTCTTGCTCCTTTGGCCGCTCTCTTTTCCCCTCCTCTTTTGCTCTCCTTCCATCTTTTCTCTCCGGTACACATGTTCTCTCTTTTATTCTCTTCCTTTCATACACGTTTCTCTCTCTATCCTCTCTCTCTCTCTCTCTCTCTCCTCTTTCCTCTCTCTTTCTTTCTCTGTTCTCGTGAATCAAATATTCGTAACTTCCGACGTTGCCGCGCGTCGCAATGCCGGTTCTTTATGCAGTTCTTGGGTTTTTTCCGCTGGTTAACGTGCGAGTCGAGTCGAAATTCCATATAAATATGGTGATTGTCATACAATAAACAAGTAGAATCAGACAGTGTGATGTAATTCACCTATCTGTCTGCTCGTGACGTGCACGGACGCATGCACGCACGCTCGGAGCAAGAACGGAGCTCACCGACTGACGCGGTTGGTTCGGAGCCGATGAACGTATAAATTTCACACGATTGTACATTACTTTCTACTTCTTGACTCAGTCATTTTTTACCGCAACCTCTGAAATCGTATCTCTTGGCTTGGAAATAAAATATGGAAAAAACGGAATAGCATATTTTGGATGATCGAAAAACGGTCTTAACTCTTTTTTCATGATATAAAAGTGACGTTCTTCATATATCTTTTTTCATACACATAACACACACATCTCTCTCTTTTTTTCTTTCTCGATAATTCCGATGATCGACACGCGCGCATCTTTGTCGCTCCTAACCTCATTTTTCACGACTTTTACCTCGTGCCGCGCGACATTGACACACACGTATACTCTTTCTTTCTCTCTCTCTCTCTCTCTCTTCCCTCTTCTCTTTCTGTCTCTCTCTCCTGAAAATCCCTCGTTTTATATATTTCGCCGATTAAATTAGACCTAGGTACTTTGGAGGTAGCCAGTATTTGTGCGGATTATTTGTGGCTTGGCATGAAACAGTCTTATAAATCTTAATAAATGTGAAAATTTGTTTTACAGTAAAAATTAAATTTAACATAACAAATGTTTTATCTCTCTTTTTTATTATTTCTCTCTTTCTTTCTCTCCCAAAGAGATAAGTCAAATTCTGCCACAATAAGGTACAAGAATAATTTGTATAAATTTCTTTTTGTTAGTCAAGAATTGTATCTTTTTTTATGAACCAAATATTCACGGGATTAATGTAATCAAAGTTTTGGCTAACAAGAAAAAGTATTGTAATATATATGTATAAATTAGTTTAGAGAAAAACATATAGCTCATATTTTATTTATTGATAATGAGGTAAAAATTGTTTGAGAAACATTACAAAAAGAAAACAGTTTATTTCATTTTTTGTGTAACACTTTTTAATAAGTATAAGTATTAGTTAGTAACACTTGTATAAGTGTTAGTTAATTTGTAATCTGCATCATATATATATATATATATACATATTCTATATACTTATATAGTTTCTTTTATTTTACTAGAATATGGAAATCCAGGTGGCATGGATGCTGGAGGAGCAGACTTTGATTCCGGTGAGTGATGATATTGTGTACAATGTAAGTAATTTTTTTCTACGTTCTCAGAACTTAAATTGACCCAGTAACTATCAGTATACAAACATTCTATTCTCTAAAGAATACAATAGGTATATCGAGAAGTTTATGTTTGAAAAAAGAGAAATATGTCGTGAAGCAAACAAAAACAAGAGTTGAGGGAGGAAGGGAGAGAGAGTAACCACCTGCATCCGTACAAATAGGACAAATTTGTACGGATATCCACATGAAAATGGAATATGAAGCGACCGGAAGCCTCGGGATATGAACGCGCGACAGTGGGGCGCCGTTAGTGGAGCGCAGTCAGCTGGTCGTGACGTCACCATGTCGGTAGGCGCAAAGCGCCGAAGGTGGTGGTGATGTCGGTTGGAAGTCTCGCCTCGCTCTGCGCGCGCTTTTGATTTAAAACGCGAAGTCACGTGGCAACGTTCGCACGGGGAGCCGTAAACCGGTGCTGGGACGATTGCGGATTGGTCTGCGCGCTTTATCCACCGCCACCGTGAAGCGCGCATTCCATTGGCATGACGGCGGGCTTCATGAATGACCGGCATGCTGTTCGTAACTCGATTTTGCGTTTGACGAAAGATATCGCGGGATTTCGGCACGTTTTGTTTTTTTCGTCTTTGTTACTCGTTCGCACGCGATATCCCACGTTTTTTCTCGCCAACGAGACACGCGGAACAGCATAACGACGACGACAACAATGCGTACAAACGCGGGTTCCCCCCGTGCAAAACACGATGTGTCATTGCATGGTGACTACATCGACTCGATATCACCGTTGCTTTTTCCTCGTCATCCGGTCGATTCGATCTCAGTGTACAACGTGCTCGCTTCCGCGAACATTTCCACAAGATCTTTGCTTTCGTAGCATATCATTTTGCAGAAAGAAGAAATCGGACGCGATCTCTGACAGTGTATCGCGTTGAGAATTTAGTTCGGAAATACGCGCGGGCACGAAGCATGTTTTGTTTAATCTTGAATATAAAAACTAATATATTTCGGTGATAGAGAGTTTGAACTCGTGTGCTGTGAAACGCGCGAATACAATCTCCATGGCAACGAACACTCACAACGACGTCTACGAGGATACGCCGAAAGACTGGGGCGACACCATGGAAAAGATACAATATTGGTATCCGGAAGGTATAATCACGCATTAAAGTTAAATGCGGTTTTAAAAAGGAGATAAAGGTTTTAGAAAACATATCTTTTACAGAATATAAATTCGCGAAAATTATGATAACATGTACGTACTCTCTCTCTGTACTACTCGCGTACAGTCAATGCGTTAGTGAGAGGCGCTCGAGCCACACGTGATTCATTGACACGTTCATTCCGAGAATCGTGTCTGATTCAAGAATGCCGTATGGATCGAAGACGATGTGAAAACATCTTATTAAAATGAAATAAATCTAGTAACACGAACGTCGAGAAATGAGTCGTATTACAACGCGCGTAAAAATATCTGACAAAATATAGCATTCATTTTTCAAATTGGCCGCTTCTGGGAACACCGGTGAAATATCTTCACGATGACTCCGACATCTCCGGAAAAAGCGAACGACCTATAATATATTACACGATATATTGAGAGAGACAAATTTAAACAAAAATGTGGAACATTTTTAACGGAGAGATAGAAACGTAAAGTTTACGCAATTCTGAATTCGTGAAGTCTGTTAAAAATTCGAAGAACACATGTTTTATTCAATGACGCTAAGAAACAGAAATTGGGGAATTATAATTTCTATTTTGTTAATTTTTTCATATCTGTATTTTATGAAGAAGTAAATCACATTTCGTTGTATAACGAGACTACAAATTTCTACAATGCTATTTTCAAGTGCTCTATTTTTGGATTTGCTAATAGAATAGAAAAGAACAGAAAATAGATCGTGACTCATATATACCAGACGTCATTTTCCGAGCTTAACGATTTAATGAATTTTTTTTCAATTACAAACTACAAATCGTTTCTATGTATTTTTTGTGCACATGTAATCGATGTACAACATATTTTGAAGCATATTAATTTCACTTTCAGATTTTAGAAGAAATCTGAACGGGAAAGGTGAGACGGAGGAAAAATAATGTCGTTTCGTGTGATTAATTGTCATATACGCGTTCTAGAGAGAATTCTAATAATCGACTCGCGAGGGAGAAGGGAGTTATTATATCCAGGAAATGATAGATTTCGTAACACTTAGAATTTTCTGTCACTAAACAAATTTCCTCGACATTGTGTGTGACGTGTAGGATTTTCTCCGTGTTTCTCGCACCGATCCGCGAAAACGGAAGCTTCTCGTCCCCGTTTTCAGGCGCTAGTTGTGCCGCGACTCCACAGGGAGTGCGGAATGGACGGGTGGAGATATCGGGTGGGCACACACCGCGAGAGAAGTCGGCGTTGAGATTTGCGTTGAGGCAGGTCCGGTACCAGCGCCACATGCCGAAGCTCCCCAGGCGGAAAGATCAATGCACTTTCTCGTCGCCGCAGTTGTCTCCGCTATTCGCCAACACGGTCGTTGATGTTGTAATTCTCTCTCCCCTAATTTTCTTCCGCGTAGACCGACGGGGATCCCATGGTAGAAGTCCTCGCGACGCGACATAAATCCACGAACGATTCCGGACGACGGTCGGATGCGCGAGTGTGCTGCGATCTCGACGGTGGGAGCGTCGCGACGAAGATGCGACAGCGTTTGCCGCGAACACTCTCGGCGACGCGGTGATCGAGCACAATAAACATGGACGAGGAGGGTGGTATCACGAGAGAAAGAACTCCCAGCTACAACGAAAGGCGCATTACCCGGCGATCAAAGACGACAAACGCCGACGACGACGCCACGTTGTCGTCGTCGTCGTCGTCGCGAAATAGTGGTGTGCCTGCGATGCCTGCGCTTCGTGTAACTGTGTGATGAAATACGCGATGTAACATTGACGACACACAAAGTGAAAAACAAGGAAGTTGAAATGGGCGTATGCGACGACACACGCCGATTGTTTAGAATCGTGTGATATCCGCCGAAAGATAGTCCTGTCTATTATGTCGCAGATGACAATTTTCTTCTCGTTTGTTCATGGTACGGTTTAGAAAAACAAAGAATTTTTTTGAGTAATAAATGGTGACTTAAAAAACAAAACGAGGACTAAAAGTGAAGTGTAGAAAACGGAAATTGAGAAAAGGGAGAGACATAAAAAGAGCTTCTTAAAGATGTATTAGAACACAAAAAAACAGTGTAGGAAACTTGTTCAAAATTAAAATTGTGCAAAACAATTAGTTATATTCAAAGAAAAAAGAAGTAAAGAATCAGTTATTTAATAATCACGTCGAACTGAAACTCGCGCGAGTGAGTTGGTAAAGAATTGGTGCTACAAGAAGTGTGCTTACATAGTCGAGAAGTAATTGGAAAGATCAGATTTAATACAGGGACTGATGTCGCATGAAAACAGCGCGGTGTCAAATGAGCATTGCAAAAAAAATAAGAATTTACGAGCCAGAACAGCGAAGTTCCCAAGAGACACTTTCGGCGCGCGAAATCGCATGCAGCATGGCGTAGAGGAAATGCAGACGATGGTGATGCAACAGTCATCGACCGAGAGCGGAGGTGCTTTGGGGAAATAGGGCAATAATGAAAATGGAGATCCGTACGTAACAGGCCTGCTTCACCCTTCTGAGTTATTAAAAGATCGAGAGAGCAAAGTATGTATCGATAAACCGTCAAGAAAACAGAACGACTGTTAAAGGTGATTTCTGTGAAAAATTAGAAAATGTTCTTTCTCTTGATCCCCACCCCTGGATTGATACGCGACGATGCACTCATCGATCATCTTTGCAGCGTGTTCCTCACGGGACGAACAATGGACAAAGATCCTTGTGAAGGAGAGACTGAAGATTCATTTACGGATGTGTGTGAAGCTGGGACAGATCTGCGCAATGACCTACTTATCGGAAATGGAGGAATGACCTCTTTAGCCGAATTACACCGACGCGATCTATATATCAAAACCGTCCGATTCGCACACACGATGACGTAAATGACAAATCTGTGAAACTAAAATTACGGGTAAAAACAAAACGACTCTCGCTACTTTTTATACGAGAGATCTCGCGCGAAAAAAGCAGAAAAAGAGCTATGACGAAAGAGGAAGAGAGAAAGAAAGAAAAAGAAGCAACAGCAGGGAGATAGAAATATATGCGGCTGCATTTAGTTAATCAATTCGCAGCTTTGATGAAGATTTAGTTCGTGACTTTTGTACGTAGGTGACGAGGAGAAAAGAGAAGGATTTTACGCGCGCGTAAGAAGCGCGCGAATTATGTACAGGTGCACGGACCGCAGTATCGACAGGATGTTCAAGAGCAGGATTTTCCAGGGCGATCTCAGCCCCGTCCCAATTCCAGGCAGTCTGCAACAATCTAGTACGTAGTAATGTGGAAAGCAGCCACCGGTTAAGCTGCGTTACATCGATCGACCGAGCACGGGTTCTAATTGCCTTTGCACTCCCGAGATTCCCGAGATCTGCGATTGTTCTTTTTTTTCGAGTTATTGCGAGATGTACATAGAGAGAGAGAGAGAGAGTAATCAAATTATTTCGAAATTTTTTTTCTTCTAATGACCACGATGCATATATTCGACAATTACACTCAAAGAAAGAGAAGCGAAACTTCCGAGTAATTAGGTCGTCAACTTCCTGTAAAAATAATTAACTAATAATTAACCACTTCCGCACGGAGTAGAGAAACCAATGAAGATAATTAGAAAACCCGTATTATTTTCTTAGCACGAAAGAGCCTAATATAGTGTCTACTTCAAGTTGTTCAAAATGTAAGTAACTTTCTTTAAACAATTGTTTGAGTTTAGACATACCGCACACACGCAATCCAGAAAAGAATTAGTAATAAAGAGATAAGTGAAAAATGGCTCGCAATCGGAACAGACAACTTAAAATTCGTAATTACTTGAGAGATGTTAATTTTCGAAAAAAAACAGATTTTGAGGTTCCATAGGCTTTGATTGACGCGCCGCATATCATTGATGCGCGTTTTCATCTCGCTGGCGCGAGTTGTCTTCTTGCGCACTCAAGACGAGTTTCGAAAAGGAATAACGTTTATTCGGAAGAGACACACACGCACAAACCGACAACAGTAGTTCAGGATAAGAAGGAAAAAAACATATTATTATAAGCGGTAGAGGCGTGTCTGGTCGTGATAGTGGGGCATCAAAGAGGTCGTTGACCTTTTCTCTGGTGCAGCTGTTATTGATCGATGAGAACTAGCAACATCGCTCTGGCGTGTTATACCGAGAGGTGCTTGTGTCTATCCGACAGCAGGATAGACCATTTACGTAGGTCCGATTAGCACGGTCGGCATAGCGCGGGAGTGTCCCGAGTATATTTTTGGCCTCTTCCCGATTTCGAAATTGCTTTGCACTAAAGCCCCGCGATTCCGAGAGAATTGGACAGGGAGGATCGAGCGCGGGGTGACCTAATAAATACTAGGTCACCTCTTTACCGACTCTAACGCGTACTCCTTCTTCTCTCCCTTTCTACCCACCTACCTACCCTACCTATCTATTTACCTTCTTTCCGTACTAATGCCACTTATTTCTGCTCATTCCCTAAGAAGACACTTTCTGATCCTTATCGCAGCAAAAACCATGTACTTTTTAAATTGTTGGCAGGTATATGAAAAAGTTGAAAAAAAATACTTTTGTTTACACGATAAAAAGAAGAGGCAGCTTCAAAATGTAAAATTTATTTTTACGAGCATTTCAATTATCGATCTTGCTGATATTAATATCATTAATGTAAAACAACTACATTTTTTATAAGCATAATATGCGATTATGCTTATCGGTTCAAATTTAAATATCAGTTATTTCATAAACATACGATGTACAAGAGAGAATTTGCGAAGCTGCTTATATAAATAAAGTATTAATAAACTTATTTTATTTATATTGTAGGTCAGCAAGGTCAGCAAAGCGAGCAGGAACTGGCGACGAAAATGTTGCAAATTCAAAGTAAAAGATTCTACCTTGATGTAAAACAAAATAGACGTGGGAGGTTTATCAAAGTCGCCGAGGTATCGTCTTCTAATTTAACTTGTTTCACATATGTGTAATTTCAGCAAAAGAATCTTTCTAATGCTTTTATATAATAAAACATTAATATCGATATATTAGTAATAAAATTAAAACACATTTTTGCTTTATAAAATTATCTTTCAGACGTCATTAGAATAAATAATTTTCTGATAAAAGCATTTACAACTTTAATAAGAATACGATCTACTAGGTAATCTTTGTATATAATTTTTGTGTATAATTGTGTAATTTTTTTGTATTACAGATTGGAGCGGATGGAAGAAGAAGCCAAATCTACCTAGCACTCAGTACAGCATCTGAATTCCGGGACCACCTGTCGACGTTTAGCGATTTTTACGCATCTTTAGGTACATCAATAGCACGTATCAATTAAATTCAGAGCAGTATAATTTAACTGATATATGTGAAACATTGAAGCTATTATTCGTGAAATAATTGTCGCTAGTTTTGTTGAACTTGTCTTTTTTCTCAACGGAAAGGAATATTTGTTCCATTAACTTTGTATTCGTTTTCAATTTTGAATGATTAGGTCCACCAAATCCGGAAAACGTACCAGACGACGGAAAATTGAAGTCAGAGATGATGGTGAAGGATAATAGGCGATATTACTTGGATCTCAAGGAGAATTCTCGCGGCCGTTTCCTGCGGGTGAGTCACCCTGTATGTACCAGCCAATATACTTATTTTCTACGCTAAGTCTTAAGAAGAATTTGTCAGCTTTCATGTCGTCTCAAGAGGTGTGTTCTTTTCGATGGATGACAAAAACGGATGAATAGAATTCTTCTAAAGTCTCTCGCCGACGAAGGGTTGCATGAAACCTATATACAACGATTCTCTCACGTTACAATATAGAATGATGATTGCGCGTTATCATCTTGTGTGACATTTGCGTTGATTTTTTCTTACAGGTGTCGCAGACGATAACACGAGGAGGTCCCAGAACACAGATTGCAATACCAGCACAAGGCATGATAGAGTTTCGCGACGCATTAACGGATCTTCTCGAGGAATTTGGAACGGACGATGGTGGTTTTAAAGGAGATTTGCCGGAAGGGCGTTACATGCGCGTGGATAGCAAGAATTTCTATTTTGATATTGGCCAAAACAATCGAGGCATCTATATGAGAATTTCTGAGGTACTCTTTTGTAATTATAATAAAAAAACAAACAGGGCAGATCAACATTTATAAGATAGATGATGTAAGAAAGAATTGTATTTTTACAGGTGAAGACGAATTTCAGGACAGCTATAACTGTACCGGAAAAGTCTTGGGCGCGTTTCCGTGATATATTCGCAGATTATTGCGAGAAGATGAAGGAAGGTGGCGGCGGTGTCAATAGCGGCGGCGGAGGAGGAAGTGTATTGTCCGAAGGGAAAGGCTCGGTGGTGGCACAGGTACCATCGCCATCCTCGAACACACAGCCTAATCCCAATCCAAATTTAGACTCTCCTCTAATCAAGTGAAAAAGGCTTTAACTTAATTCGAACATTTGGGAATTATAACTCGTAAACTCGTTTTCAAGTCATTAATGCAAAGTAAAAGAACTTGTCAGATTCTATGCCATCATCGTCATCGTCGTGTTACTCATCGACTGCGAAAAATCGATCATCGATATGGTCGTCGTCATTGATCACACCGTCATCGATACCATTATTGTCACCATCGTTATCACCGAGATACCGTCACCGTCATCGTCATCGCTGCCGTCACATCACACCGATACACTCTTACCATCAAGCGCGAACACCAAAAACTCGCCTGAGATACGGCATACATTAATATCGCAAAGAGTATCAGTCGATTGTTGAATATATGTTCGTATAATCACATTTGATAAAAAAAAAAAAAAAAGAAAAACAAAAGACACAGGTGAGCAACGGTAGGTGATTATTAAAGGTACATGATTGTGGCATGTCTCACACGCGCTCGCGCGTGAAGATGGGAAAGACAAAAAACAGAAAGGAAGAGAAAATAAATAGGGTGTGTGCGTGCGTGCGTATATGAGTGTGGCGTGCATGTACGCATGTGTGTGTGTATGTGTGTTGCGCGCGCTATATACGTATATCTATATATGTGCGCGAGAGAAAAAAAACGAGTCACTGCCGCTCGTGTGACTAAGGGGATAGATGAAGAAAAGAAAAAAACAACGCAACAATGGGATCGAGAATATAATAATTATTGCATGATGTCTTTTTGGGCCGACACGAGTTGCCATTGCTTAACGTTATGAAGTACTACTGTTCATTTCCTGTTCCTGTAACATTTAACGCATGCGTTACAAATCTTTGCGCAGACAGAGTATCACAAAATAGTTGCGCAACGATACATTAACGAAATTGTCGTTATGAATTATGTTACACAGAATAAGGAGGCTGATTATTCACGGACGCATGTGTTTAGTTTTTTTTTTTGCTTGCTTCGTTATATAAATTTTTTTTCATTTTCAAATGTTTTAAGTATTTTTTTTCTGTGTATTCGTTGTGAAAACAAACAAAAAACTTAGATAGGAAATGGACTGTAGTGTGAATCACGTTAAAATTGAATTTGATCGTTCAGAATTTATGAATAAATAGTTGTTATATTACGATTATATCATGATGAAGAGATAAGAAGAAAAAAGCGTGTGAGTTGTCGCGAGGAAAATAAAAAAAAAAAAAATAATAAAAATAACAAGAAAGATCAATTGTGTATATGTAGGCAGTGCGTATGTCTTTTTCGAATTAACTAAGAAAGTCCCGAGGTAAATCGCTTCACACTTTCAACGAACACATGTCTTAGCAAAAGTCGCAAGTTGAATGTACATAAGATATTGCAGAATGCTTTTTGCGACTTTGTTGTAATATTTTCGACGGTACGGTGAGGGCGCGATTTACCACTATGGTTAAATTGAACGAAAAAAAGAAGTGAAAATGTAGATGAAGATATTCGCGTATTATAGTATATATTCGAATATCTATATTATATCTACAGAGCGCGACATCGTACACTCGTTTAAAATCTAGACGACGTCTTTATTAAAAAGTAATGAAAGATAATATATAATGTAGGTGTGTGTGCGTGTATGTGTTGTGTGTGTATGAAAGGAGAGCGAAAGTGTGATAAAAAGAGAGAAGAGGTAGAGAGAAAGATACTAATCGAAAGAATATGAGAAAAACCATATTAATACATATATATTATATAATATATGTACAATACATATAAAGTTAATTATATTTTGTTTCTCGTCGATTTGTTCGAAAGATGCGCATGCAATCATACATAGAAGAGCGTATACAGGAGAAAATACACACTTTCAAACAGAACATACATGCACACACAACATTCGCATTCACATCATCATCATTAAACGCGCGGTTTCCACATTTTCTACACTGAGTTCACAAAATAATACAATACATGTATTTCATCGTGAAAGACAAAAAAAAAATTGCATTACGAAGGACAAATTGTACAAGTGACGGTGTGCACGTGTATTTAATTAAGTTAGTTAAATTGGAGCGATGACAGAGTTCTAACACACAATCGCATATTAGATATGTATTATACAAATGCATAATAAGTATTTATATATAGAAATCTACATAACTCTATATAATTATAACGAAATGCCAATGTTCGCGGACCCAGGTAATTGCATAAATTCAGCAACGTGTATGATCGATCGAATCTTCGAAATCATCTTGTTGGAACTTGCAATTACTTAGGTCCCTTCCACTGGATGCAGAAAGAAAGATGAGATAAACCGAATAGCATGGAAACCAGGAAGTAATATTCCAAAGTGACAGAGAGAGAGAGAGAGAAAGGAAGAGCAAAAGAGAAGAATAACGCGCAATCGAGTTATCTCCTAGAAGAAAAGGAAACCTTAATACGCTTTGATTCTGCAATGCTGTGCTAATATCAATCATAAATATTTATCCGTTAATTTTTTTACGTTCTAATCTAAAAAAAAAAAAAAAAAAAAAAATATATTTCGCACTGGTGCGAATAAATAGAAAGAAAACCGCATATTAAATGTATTTAAAAAAAGAGAGAGACGCGTTCGACGTCGACTTAAATGCTATTACAATCGATGCGTTTACATGTTTTACGCAAAATGAGCAAAATTTTATTTATTTTCTAGCTTATTACTATATATTTTGATAAGATGTTATTCTTCAATTGCATTTTTTTCGGAAATCGACAATTTCGGCTGGTCTGAATTTATTTAGCACGTAAGAAAGAATTGGTTTGATGACCATAATGTAAAACAGAAATTATTCAACGCAAAATCGAAATATACAGAAAACAGGTTTAATATAAAATGTTGAAACGAAAATAATTACGATTGTCTCCGATTTGAATACAGTTACATTTCGACTCAATCCTCTCGTTGTTCGAAATACCGAAATATTATTCCTCCACGTCACGCGCACGTGCGCATATACATATATAAACTTAAATTTACCGTGCAAAGACCATCGGCAAAAGCTTTCATATGATACACATTCACACGTTTACATTTTCATCAAACTGTTATTGAGTTTTTTTGTGTAAAGAGAGTTAGTTAAATCTGCAATCTGTGCAGAAAAAGATTATATATACATATATATAATATATATACATATACATATATGTATATATATTGTATATTATTGACTTGAACATACAAACGAAAATGGCGAAGAAGAGGCATAGAAAAATTACTGGCACTCACAGGCACAGATGGTACGATTATTGTGATCTATACAAATTACAAATCACAAAAAATATCCAGCAAGTAGTATATTTAAGATATATAAATACACTCACATGTCTATGATGATTAGAGAGAGAAGACAGTAAATGCAAGCGACGTCGCGCATGTAGTTTTACTGACCCAATTGCTTGGTAAATGCATGTGCGTTATCGCAAAAAACAAACATGTTATTAAAAACAAAAAAAAGCGAAGATACCTAACTAAACGTACCTAACTAAAACAAAACGCAAAGCGAAAGAGAGGGAGAAAAAGAGAGAGAAACAAATATAAATATAAAGAAAACAAAAATGAAAAGATACCGTCTGACACATGTAAGAGAATAAGCAAATATAAAAAAAAAAAAAAAAAAAATGCCACGCAGCGAGTCTCTTTTTAGACAGCTTTAAGATAATAATTATATAAATGATAAAATAATAATTAGTAAATAACGATAAAACTTTCTATATGTTGGATTGTGTCTAGTGAGAGAAATACTATCGAGGTAAAGCAACAAAAAAAAAAAATGTTACTATCGCCACACACAAATTAACGCAAATTTATACTATTTAATTAGTTATTTCTATCGAAAATGATCTTTTCTTTTTTCTTTTCGTAATATATATACAGTGGAGAATATTGATTGTTAGTGAGTAGCTTTGGTGTTTCGTTTGTTGGGTGTACCGGACAAACGTAGCACAGTTGGTATGAGATCGGTGGTTCTTTTTGCTAAATATATTAAAATATATCTACAAAAGGATACTGAAGTTCCAGTTCTTGTCATGCGCTAAATATTATCACATAGGATTTTCATACATGGATATGTTACACGAGCGAGAATTACATGTAGCGACAATGTCGATGTTCACACCGTAATAACACAGAGATGTCAAAAAAATGCGATCTACCACTTGCTTCGTTTGTATGCAAGAGGACTCGATCGCGACATAGTGTCATATTGTTTGCTACACAAAATGCGGCTCGTGAAAAAAATCGAAGCTTCATCATAGTATGAAAACCCTGTCGTTGCTGCGATTATTCTTATTATCATTATTATTAATATTATTATTATTACATTGTCATTATTCTTACTATTATAATTATTCTTATTACCGCTATAATTAACTATTAGTATCTATTTTTTGTCGAAGCGTCGTTAGTCGTGTACTGATTGCAAGTAGTGAAACCAGCCTCTAGCAGGTTGATTCCTATTTCTAATATGTGTTATGACAACGATCAGAGTTTTGTCTTTTGAGAATTTAATGGTGTTTTCGTTCTTCATCTTCTTTTTCCTCTCATCCCAGTCTTGAATTGACTCAAATTATCCCTCTTTTTTTTTGCTGAAATCTAAGGCTACTGGATATTCTCCTTGCAATCATATTGTGATGTCAGAGAGGCGAAAAAAAAAATATATATATATATATATGTGTGTGTTAAAAATTCCTGCAATGTATGTTAAAATAAAAAGTTTTTTCGTACACATCCACTTTCAATCGATGTGAACACATTCGTAAAATCTTCCGAAAACGATTTTTTCGATTTACAGAGTGATATATACGCGCATACATCTGAAATCTTTATTATTTTCGCTAGAATTAAAATAGGATACGCGTAAATTAAATTAAATGTTGCATTTATTATAATAAAATAATAAAAAAGAGTGTTTTCGGACCGATTCTTACGAGTATGTTTTGTATCGATCAAAACTTTTTCTGCGAAAAACTTTTGTTTTAATGCGAGTTGCAGGAATTTTTTCCGACGTCACATAACATAATTGACCCTAGCTGCATTGAGTACTCAGGAGCCTTCTCGGCACGCATCCGTTTTTTCTTCTTTAATCGCATTTTTTACTCATTTTTAACCGGTCTACTCGGATCTAGTATAAAATCGATGTAAGGCGTTATTGTAAAAGAGCGAAAAAGAAAAAAATGATAACGGATGAGATGATAAATATGCGAATTGAGAAGAAAAAAGCAAAGAGAGAAAGAGAGAATTTTTTGAAAATCGATCAATATAGATTATCTAGATTTGCGATCTGGCGAATCGAACACAGTTAATGATCTTTCGACACGCGTTGCGTTTCACTTTTTTTTTTCCTACTAGCGTGCTCTCGTGTGCGCGCGCGCGCGTGCGTGCGTACATGCTTGTGTTTGCGTGCATGTGTGGGTATGTGTGTTTGTTTGTGCGAGTGAGTGGGTGGGTGGACGAGTGTTACACGCGTAAATGTGAATTTGTGTACTTGAATGTGACTTCGTGTGTGTGTGTGTGTGTGTGTGTATAGAGGCTCGACAATCGAAGCGAGCAAGCTACTCTTTGTAAGGTGAGAATAAAAATTAAGATTGTGAGGACGATGCGCCGTCGAACACATTAACACCGCAATTCTTCGGTAAAAAAAAAAGTTATCGCAAAAAACTTATACGTGTTCTTGAAACTATTACATTATATCAATAGTGTATAAAAATCGAAGTTTGTTGTTACAGAAAACAGTAAGAATTACTATATGATTGGCCTTTGTATGTCATTTGATTTATTAAAGATAACAATCTGTTGCAATTTGAACTTTTTTTTTTAATCATCCCGTCACGCACACAGCGCAAATCCTTTTTCTTATATCGCGTAGCGCCTTGACACTGCTCTCTGAGATTGCAATGAGACAATGATGTTTTTGTTTTTCATATGTCACACGAATTCGCTATCGTTGCACGATGCGAGCTTGTTAAATGCAGATGTACTTTTTTGGATGCAGTATGCATTCGTGTGTGGTGCATCGTCCTCGGTACGTAAACGTCACACGGATAAACATACGAGGATAAAGAACGTTCGAATAATGCGCAAAATTTTTGTCAAAAATGTGTTGTTAGGTCATGTTGACAGGTTCTACAAGCCAGAACGTAAACTTAACGTGGACGCAGACGCGATACAGGATCTATCGCAAAATTCCACTTGAGATTGCTGCCATTCTGTCAATACACTGCTAATATTTTGCTTACCGGGTACGTCATCTTTCGAGAATCGATATATATATACATACGTATACATATGTATATGTATGTATATACCAACACATCACCACACACACGCATCATATTAATTGTTACATATATATATATATATATATATATAAATACTATTAGAATTGAGTTTTCGAAATGTTACAAATTCGAAAGTAACTTGTCGAAAAATTCGCATGCCACTTGTTTCTTCGGATAAACATTTTCTCTCGCCGCATAGTTTGTAATATTTCAATATTATAACTATTAAAAAAAATAGAACGACAGAATCGGAGCGAAAGATCGATCTGATCAGGATTGAATCAAAGACACGCGAAGATTAATGAATTTATTTCATAATCAAAGCGAAGAGATCATTTTGACATGAGAAAATAGAAGAAATGTTACTATCCAAGAAATTACGATGAACGGTGTGATTGCGCGAACTCTTGGTGTTTGAAGAGACGATATCGAGGGTTCCGTGTACTTTAAGATTCAAGGATTCTCAAAGTTTGAAGATAGATATGAATTTAAAAATTCTTCAAATCTGAAATCGCGGATCTTCTCGAACGATGAATCGCAAGATCTCGACGCGCGTTGATCAAAAATTCGTACGTTTCCTTGTCAAGAAATATAAGAATCCGTTATAGAAAATTCGTTAAACGTCGAATAATCTCAAACTTCTTAAATCTCGAAATAGATACACACTTTCAAAAACTAAAAACTTTTGAATTTTTTGAGAACTTGCGCGTTTGCGCGCTAGAGAGTAAATCTTAAGTAACAAGTGACTTCGTATGACATAAATGTACTAAGAGATATTAATTTCTTTGCTGCAAGATTATATCTCGTATTACGCGCCATGAAGTAGCGCGATGATTATACACACGTACACTTACACTTTACATTTTTGGAAGCTTCAGTACACGACCTTTCGTCCAAGCCGCAAGATAATGTAGTTTACGCAAGTCAAACCAGTTTTTGTCATTTTTGCGCGTGCAAATACATATAATGCGCGTTAGAACGCGTATATAATCGTGTACATATGTGCTGTAACGGGGTATTGACAAGAGGACAAATTAAACAAATAACTCTGGCAGAAAATTAATCGAATGAGAAAAGAACAAAAAAAAAAAAAAAAAAAAAAA
>QVOB01005525.1:0-53398 GCA_014839585.1 Pseudomyrmex concolor
TTTTTCGGTAAGGGAAGACGAGACGAAAGCCTATCAAAATCAGAGCATTCCAGGCAACTCACTGTCGTCGCCGCAGGCGACCATGTTCACGATCCGGCCAACCGGCAATGCGCTGGGCGCCATCGTCACCGGCGTGGATTTGTCGCAGCCAATCGACAGTGCGCTCGCACAGACGCTGCGCCTGGCCTGGCAGCAGCATTTAGTGCTGCTGTTCCCCGGCCAACATCTACAGCCGCACGCGTTTTTGCGCGCCGCGTCGGTTTTTGGTAAACCGCAGGAAGGTGCCAACCGCCGGTATATCCGCGCCGCCGGCCTGACGTAGAACGACGATTACCCGGAAATTATGCTGAATACCAATCTTGGACCGGATGGTCAGCCCACTCGGGAAAACGACGGTCTGGGCAGTCTGGAAGTGGTGTGGCATTCCGACAACTCCTACATCGAACAACCGCCGATAGGCAGCATGCTTTACGCGCTGGAAGCGCCGTCGGACAGCGGCCACACCTCTTTCGCTAACCAGTATTTGGCCTGGGAACGTTTGCCCGAGGATCTGCGGCAGGAAATTAACGGCCTATGGGCCAAGCACGACGCCAGCCGCAACAGCGCCGGCATGCTGCGCCCGGGGATCACGTCACCGACGCGTCCGGAGGAGGTGCCAGGTCCGTTCCATCCGCTGGTGATCCACAACCCCGAAACCGGCCGCCGCGCGCTGTATCTGGGGCGACGTCGGGTGTTTCCGTCGCAGTTTATTGAAGGCCTGCCGCTGGCGCGCAGCGAAGCTCTGCTGGACAAACTGTGTGCTGCGGCAACCCGACGCCAGTCTGACCTGGACCCACCGCTGGACGCCCGGAGATGTTCTGATATGGGACAACCGTTATTGTCTGCATCACCGCAAGCTTATCGACGAAACACAACGGCGCGTCATGTGGCGCACGCAATTTCAGGGGCAACCGCTGCTGGCGGACGCGGCGCATCGTCACCCGCATGGCGCGGCAGACGTCCTCTCATCACAATAAACTGGGAAATAGTGAGCTATGTCGGATCGTCGAACTTTTGCCGCCGCGTTGATGCTGGGCGCGCTGGCGTTTTCCTCCGCGCACGCGGAGCCGCTGAACCAGCGTTTTGCCACGCTATACGCGGCGGCGAAACCGGAAAAAGAAGTGGTGTTTTATAACACCTTCCGCCAGGACACCAACCGCAAGCTGGTCAGTTTTTGGCGTGAGAAGTTCCCGGATATCGCGCTAAAAATTGTGCAAAAGCAGTCATTGGATCTGATCCCGACGGTGGAATCGGAAAAGGCCGCCGGCAAAACCCTGGCGGACGTGGTGATGATCAACGAATCCTTTGTCGCCAACGAGTGGAAGAAAAAAGGCTGGTTCGCACCGTATAAAGTCAGCGACTTTAACCAATTCCCCGCGCAGTATCGCGACCCCGATGGGGCTTGGTATGTCACCGGTGTGAGTCTGTTAACGGCGGCTTACAACACCAGCGCTTTCCCCGATGAGGCTCAGTTACCGAAGAATTTGCCCGCGTTTACCGATCCCAAGTGGAAGGGCAAGATGCTGCTGGGCGACCCGAAAGTGGCGGCCTCCAACCAGGCGTTTTTCCTGGCGCTGCTTAATAGTGGCAAACTGAGTTGGGATACTCTGCAGGCACTGGCCCGGCAGGATATCCTGTTTACCCGCGGCAACTCGGATTCGGAGCGGCTTATCGCCACCGGCGAACGCGTGTTGTCGCCAATGGTGTCGTCGCAAAATGTCATCACCGCACGTGAAAAAGGGCAACCCATCGATTTTTATGTGCTCGATGAAGGCGCTATTCTGGTGATGCAACCGGTGGGGGTGTTTGCCGGATCGCCCCATCCCGCCAGCGCCAAATTGTTAATGGAAACGCTGGCGAGCGTAGAAGGCCAGCAGATGGTGGCCGCGGCGGGGGCGTACTGGCCGACCCATCCTGAGGCCGAGGCGCCCGACCATTTGCCGAAGCTTGCCAGCCTCAACCCGGAGGGGGGCGAGGTGGAGATCGGCGGCGAGGCGTCAAAAGCGTTTCTGACCCGCTTTAGCGACGTGTTTGACCGTCATTAATCCCTGTGCCCGCGCAGTCGCGCGGGCAGTTTCTATTGGCGTCAGCCCGCTGAAGCTATCAAGGTATTGAGCAGCACATTGGCGCCGCGTTCCGCCCACGCTGGCAAAATATTCTCCGCTTCATTATGGCTAATCCCTTTCTCGCAGGGAATGAAGATCATGGCCGTCGGCGCCACCCGATTAATGTAGCAAGCGTCGTGACCCGAGCCGGACACCATGCGCCGGTGAGAATAACCCAGCGCATGCGCCGCCCGCTCGATTTCCGCCACACAGGCTGCATCAAAGTCGACCGGCGCGTACTCAAAAATCTTGTCCAGCGTGTCTTCTAGTTGCCGCTGCGCCAGACTTTCTACGGCGAGGCGAAGCGCCGTTTCCATTTCTGCGAGCGTCGCTGCGTCCGGATGGCGCAATTCCACGCTACCGTTAACCTGGCCCGGCACCACATTGCGAGAGTTGGGCAATATTTGCGCCATGCCGATGGTCGCGCGTCCATCGGGAGCGAAACGGTGGCCTATCTGCTCTACCGCCAGCGTCAACTGTGCGAAACCGCATAAGGCATCTTGCCGCGCCGCCAGGGGGGGGGGTGCCGGCGTGGGTAGCGAACCCCCAGATCGTGGTGTCATACCAGCGCAGCCCCATCGCGGCATAAACGACGCCGACATCAATATGTTCCGCTTCAAGAATAGGCCCTTGTTCAATATGGATTTCGTAACTGGCGTGAAGCGGAAAGGCCTGCGCCGGCCGTGCGCCGGCATAATGGATGGCCCTAAGGGCTTCACCGACGCTCACGCCCGCCTGGTCCAGGCGCGCCAACGCATACGCTTTGTCAAACATGCCGCTCCAGACCCCGGAGCCCAGCATCGCGGGCGCAAAACGCGTACCTTCTTCGTTGGTCCAGTTGACCAATACGATATCGCGTTCGGTTTCAATTTGCCGATCGTTGAGGGTGCGCAGCGCTTCCAGGCCGGCAAGGACGCCGTAGATGCCGTCATAGTTGCCGCTGAGGGGCTGGGAGTCGCCGTGAGAGCCGGTCAACACCGGCGCCAGCGCAGGGTTGTTGCCGGCACGGCGGATAAACATATTGCCCAATTCATCCACCTCGCAGCCAAACCCTGCTTCGTGGGCCCACTCGCGCAGGAGGTCGCGTCCGCGTCCGTCTTCCGCACTGAGCGCCAAACGGGTAACGCCGCCTCCCGGCGTGGCGCCGATTGTTGCCAGCGTTTGCAGACTTTGCCACGGCCGTTCTCCATTAACCCGATAAGGTGTCGTCATGTTGACTCCTGCTGTTGTTAACGGTGGCAAGGATTGCCCCGTTTTACTGCGTCCGGACGTCGACGGAGGCTCGTCGTCTGCCGTCCGCACGCGGGTGAAGTGATACGCCGGCTATCGCCGGCGTCTGTGCACGATGACACACTCATTCCCGCCAGAACAGGCTGTTAACGTCGGGTGCGTGTTTGATTAAACCATAGCGGGCAAGATCGCTTGCTATAATGTGTAACTTATCGATGCCGGGATCGTTGGTAAATTTATTCAACGGCGCGGCATAAACCAGGTCACGATCGAAATGGAAATGTTTGATAACGGCATCCCGTCCTTCGTCCTGATGCTGAGTAACATAATCGTTGGCTTGCGATATTACCTGGTTAAAACGGCGAATGACCTCGGGGTGGGATTGGGCATAGCGTTTACTGGTAATAAAATAGCCGCCGACCGCGCCGGGCATGGATCCCGAATTGACGGCGAGCAGCGGTTTTAATCCCGCTTTCACCGCGCTCGCGCCCGCCGGCTGCGCCAGCCAGACGGCGTCAATCGTGCCTGACTTCACGCTGCTATAGGCGTCCTCGCCCGATACTTTGGTCCAGCGCAAATGACTGAAATCGGTTACCTGCAAATTTTCCAGCGCTTTCTTGGTGGTCCATTCAGAGATGTTGTTAATATAGGGCGTACCAATATTCGCCGAAGCCAATTGGCGTGGGTCGGTAATTTTGCTGTCCGGCGCCACGTAGATCTTATAAGGATCGCTGGCCGCGTCCTCGGGGTGGCTGTAGGTCGCATGGATGATCGCGACGTTCACTTTTGTTTGTTCTGCCCGTGCTCCGCTGCTGAGGCTCAACGCCCCCAGCAGTAGCGCAGCGTGTATCGCCCTGGAAAAATGAAGTAATGCCATGATAAGACTCTCTTAGTGACTTATGGTGGGGTTTGGATCCGTCCGCGTGACCAGTAATTGGGTCAACAGCCGGGATCGTATCTGGGCAAAATCCGCGAGCGCCCGTGTGGTGAGCTGGTGCCGCGGCTGTGGCAGCGTCACCGCCACCTCATCAATAACCGTGGCGGGCGCGTGGCTGAGCACCAGCACGCGATCGCTCATATAGGTTGCCTCGTCAATATCGTGGGTCACCAGAATGACGCTCACGCCGCTCTCCCGCTTCAGGTTCAGAACTAAATCTTCCAGCTCGAAACGTGTTTGGGCATCCACCGAGGCGAAGGGCTCATCCATGATAAGCAGCCGCGGCCGGCAGGCGAGGGCACGGGCAATCGCGACACGCTGCTGTTGTCCGCCGGACAGCTGGCCCGGATAACGTCGTCCCATACCGGCCAATCCCACCCGGGCCAGCATGTCGTGCGCGATAGCGCTTCGCTCGTCGCCCGACCGTACGCGATGGCGCAGCGGCAGCGTGATGTTGCTTTGAAGCGTCAACCAGGGATAAAGCGAGCGCCGGTAATCCTGAAAGACGATACTGAAATCCGTCTGCGGCGAACGTACCGCGTTTCCCTGATACAGCACATCGCCGCGGGTGGCGCGTTCCAGCCCGGTTATGGCGCGCAGCAGCGTACTTTTCCCTGCGCCGGAGGGGCCGACGATGCTGAGGAAAGGCTGAATGAAATCGCGCGTATCGCTCGTGAGCATGTCAGTACAGCCTCTTGAGAATGGCGGCTTTCGCAATGTTGAAAACCTTATTGACGCTAAACCCCAGCAGCGCCAGGAGCAGCACGCCGGACCACATGCGCGTAATATCAAGCGGTATTGCGCGCTGAGGATAACGGAACCGATACCGCGCGTTTCCCCCACCATTTCGCTGGTAATGCTGGTAATCAGCGACAGGGGAATAGCGATATGGATACCGGTTAATATCGCCGGCAGCAGCGCGGGCAGGGTCACATAACGGAAAACGGTCCAAGGACGGAGTGAGAATGCCCTTGCCGTCTCACGCAACGGGGTTGCGGAATATGCTGATACCCGTCAAGGGTGGTGATAAACACCGGACAGAAAACGGCAATGGCGATATTGAGCTGTTTCATTTCATTGCCGATGCGCAGACACAATGCCTGCCCCAAGACCATTGACGAAGCCGGCGATAATGTTGCTTAAAGTGCTGGCCATATCCGCCCCGCCTGCGGGCGAGGTCCAGTATGACCAGGCATCGGTCAGCATGTCTTGCAGCGGCGGGAAGAACAGGCTGTCTGAATGATCGCTAAGGCGCCACCATAGGAGTAGCGCAAGAACGATGACCCCCGTTTCGCCGCTAAAGCGCAGTAAGCGGTTCATCTTGACGCTCCCGATTGACCTTTAGCGCTCCAAAGTGAAAGCGCCAGATTCATGGCCACCGACAGCAGCAATGTCACCACGACGCAGGCGTACATGCGCAGGTAATTTTCACCGCTGTAGGCGACGGACACTTCTTTACCGATACCGTTAATGCCGGCCAGATATTCCATACTGATGCACAGCACCAGCGCCGCCGAGGCGAATGGCGGTTTTCAGCGTTGCCCAAAGCGTCGGCAGCCGGATATACAAGAAGAACGTGAGTCGCGGCAATCGATAGGCGCGGGCCACCTCCTGCGCCATGGGATCCAACTGCCGGCTGCCGTCGATAAACAGCGGCAGTACCTGCCATAAGGTGCCAAATACCGTCAGGAAAACCGCTCCCGCCGCATCGGCGCCGATGGCGAGAATGACCAGCGGAATCAACGCTGTCGACGGCACCGGACGAATGAGCTCGATGAGAGGGGTCAGCCAAAACGCCAGCCAGCGTTGCGTACCGAGAGCCACGCCAAGGATGAACCCGGCGGCAATTGCGATAAGCAGCGCCGTTAGCCAGTTCGATAACGTATCGGCCAGCGGCGTCAAGAGTTTCCCCTGCTGCACCAAATGCAGCGTTTCGAGGAGAATCTCCCCCGCCGGCGGAAATTTCACCGCATTAATCCACTGCGCGCGGGCGGCGACATCTTGTAGCAGGCCGAGCACGCCCAGCGACAGGAGCGCCCCGCCGGTCAGCCTCAAGGGTTGCCCGCCGCTGGTGAAACGCCCGACGCGCCCCTGGCGCCAACGCGAAATCAAAGACAAATCGCTCATGGGTGGGGTCCTCCCGCCCTCGGCGAGCGCAACAGGGACGTCCACCGGCCCCGGGATTTGGGTTTATCCTTGTCAGCCTGACGACATGGCTCTCTCCGACCCTGGGCTTGCTAGCCATGTTCAACTACCCCGTTTTCCGGCTGGTGCCAGCGCTGCTCAAGCTCCAACTGCCTGGCCAGGGTAATTCGCTGACAAACGCAATCCGGCGCGGATGCTGGTAGGCGGGGGCATAACGTAAGGCATGTTGTTTTAACGCCGCGTCATCCAGGTGGCTGCCCGGGCGCAGTACGACAAACGCAACCGGTACCTGACCGCGTTCCTCATCCGGCAGCGGTACCACACACGCCTAACGTACCTGGGGATGGGACTCCAGCGTTTTTTCGACCTCCACCGGATAGATGTTTTCGCCGGAGCAGATGAACATGTCATCGGCGCGGCCGACGAAATAATAAAAACCCTGGGCATCCCGGCGCATGACGTCACCGCTGTAATACCACCCCTCCTGCAAAACCTGTGCGCTTTTTTCCGGCAGACGGTGGTAACCCGGCGTCACTGCCGGATTACGCATCCGCAGCACCCCTTCATCGGCGGTGTCTCCCCCCACCAGTTCCACTTCGCTGTGGGGTAACGGGTAGCCCAGCGCCAACGGCGGGGTCGGAATGCCTTGGGGGTGAGGACCGAACACCGTCGGTCCGGCTTCGGTCGTGCCGTAGCTGTTGCCCAATTGCACGCCCGGAAAGGCGGCCTTGATTCTGTCCACCAGCGCCAGGGTTGTAGGTGCAGAGCTGAGCACGATCTTGGTAAGCGCGCTGAAATCATGTTGCGCCAGCCACTAGCTATCTCGTAACAGCTTGGCGAACATGGTCGGCACCACGGTGACGAAGTTAATTTTATAATCAGACAAAGCATGCAGATAACGCTGCTCGTTAAAGCTAGGCATGACCACCAGCAGTCCGTTAGCGGCAAAGACGCGTTTTGTCAGGAACAGGTCGTTCATATGAAACAGCGGTTGCGCGACCAGATAGCGACCCGGTTCGTTGGTCGCCGCCTCATTCTGGCGCGCGGAGTGCAGCGCCCAGCATTGGCCGGCATGGGTCAGCGGAACACCCTTCGGCCGGCCGGTGGAGCCCGACGTATACAGCGTCATGGCGATGTCGTCTGGCGCTGGCTCAACGAAGGTGAAAGCGCTTGGCGTAATCAGTCCGGAAAAGCCATGCTCGCCCGGTTCGTCAAATAAGCGGTACGTCATCTTTTAATACTGCGTAGCGCGCATCATCTACGAAGGCCAGACGAATAGCGCTATCGCTGATGAAATAGCTCAACGTTTCTTCCGGGACTTTGATATTCAGAGGTACCGCGATCATCCCGGCGCGCATGATGCCGAAATAGGCGGCGATATATTCTGCGCGATTGAGGGCGGCAATGGCGATTGCCGTGCCGGGCTGATAACCTTGCGCCTGAAGATATCGCGCGACACCCCCCGCAAGTTCATCAATTTGCCGGTGGGTATACTCGCGCGGCCTCTGCGGATCGCGCAAATCAATGATCGCGGTGCGGTCTTGCGGAAGAGAACGATCGATTAAATCGCCCAGGTTATGTGATGAATTTGTCATAGGGTCATACTCCGAGGAGCCCAGAAGTTCATAGAGGCTATCGACGACATTTGTCGCCGAAGGATGCCGCACCGGTTGTCCTTGAATGCCTGCTATCAGCAGGTGCTGTCCGCCGCGGCGCCAATTGCGCTGGCGCGTGCCGTGGGGCTCTTGTCCCGCGCGCCTGGCAATGGCGGTTATCTCGCTTGGGTCGCTACGCCGCCGGTAGCGTAACTGGCACGACCGATCGCCAATAGCTGGCCTCGATCGTTGAAGACATCCACATCTGCTACGCCGACCTGTCGCCCCAGGCGCCGTATCTGCGCGGTGACATGCAGATCGGTCTCTATCGCCGGCCGCAGATAATCGACCCGGAAATTAATCGTCGGCAGTCCCTGGCCGAGCAGGATGCCCAGCGCAAAATCGCCCACGGTATCGATGATGGAGGCGAGAGGACCGCCGTGCCATTGCCCGCTGCCGGCGACGCGCTCAAATTCGGGTCGCATCGGTACCACCACGCTTAACGTTGAGGGTTTGGACGCTGATATTGAGCCAATCAATAAAGGGCGATGCGCGGAAGAGGGCTTCCAGCTGTGGCTGCGTCAGAGGCTGTGTCATGCGATCACCACCTTGCCGAAGACTTGCCGTTCTTCAAGCGCGGCGAGCGCGTCGATGCCGCGCGCCAGCGGCCATTGTCTATCGATCACCACGTCTAATTGCTTATCGGCGACCAGCTGCAGCAGATCGTGCAAATCCTCCCTGTCCCAAATATTGGAACCAAGAATTTGCAGCTCATAAGACCAGATATAACGAATGTCCTCCGTGGGGGGGCGAAACCGGCGGTGGCACCGCAGGTCAGCAAACGTCCCCGCGGCCGCAGAACGCGCAGGGATTTCACCCAGGTATCGCCGCCGGTAAAATTCACCACCACATTGACCCCGCCGGGCTGTGCAGCGCCCTTTAACCGATGTGGCTTACCATAGCGGGCGTAGATAGCCTTCATAAAATCTTCATCGCGGTAAAGAATGTACATCGTCGGCACCCAGCTGCCGTAAGCGTTCGGCTTTTTCCTCATTGCCCGCGCAGGCGATGACTTCCGCCCCGGCCAGCTTTGCCAGTTGAACACAGCACACTCCCACACTGCCGCTGGCGCCCAAAATCAGTACGCGCTCGCCGGCCTGAATACGGCCGATATGCTTCAGCATGCGGTAAGTAGTGCCGTAGGCGACCGGTAAGGCGGCGGCTTCAGCGAAGGAAACCGCCGCGGGCAGGGCAATAAGCTGATGTGCCGGGACCCGGCAAAGCTCAGCCAGACCGCCGTGACGGGTTTCGCCGATTTTCCAACCCGCAACTTCTTCCCCGAGCGCCACGATTTCGCCCGCGACATCAAGACCGATGATAACGGGAAAAGACAGCGTAATACCCGGCATACCGCGCCGGGTAAAAATATCGTGGTGATTCAGCGAGGTCGCTTTGACCCGGAGGATAACCTCGTGTTTTTCCGGATGAGGGTCGGGGAAATTCTCTTCAAAAGTAAAGTTGCTATTATCACCGTGTTCTCTTAAAATGATTGCCTTCATTATCTTGATAACCTCGAATACCCTATTACGCGCCTTGTTGAAGTGCAGAAAGTCAACGGAATTTATACCTCAGCAATGGAGAGTAAATGTTATTTCCTTAAGGCTTGCGAAAGCATTCCGCTACAAAATCATTGATTGAGTAACGAAAGTATGAGGAAATTATCCTGCTTAGGAATACGCTCGAAGATCGTACTGTTTTAGATGAACTGATATTCGCCTTCGCCGACCACAATTGCTTTGTTTTTTAATGTCACATTGTCAGTCTCCAACTGAACTGAAATCAAACGATTCTGCTGGCCTTGCGCAAAAATAATTTTCTGGTTCCCTAGACGTAATTCTGCCGGGTGCTGTTCATCCGCAGGAAGATTAAATATCCGCTGCCAATGCTGACTAACTTCTCGTGGCCGCTCAACCTTAAGCGTCGCAGAGTGTGCGCTGACCTTGCCTGCGGCATGTGGACTGTCGACGCCGCGCTGACGTAAGGTACGCAGACGCTGCTCATCGGGTTCACCCCATTGAATAATAAAAGGATAGGCTACGCCGTGATACTCACCTTCCAGGGTGAACATACGCCATTCAATGAGATTGCCCTGCGCATCATGCCGCTTGCCTGCCTGAATTGGGGACAGCGATATGCCGTGATGCTGCAGCGATTGATAGGTAGCGTCAATGTTATCACTGCGTAACGCAATGCGATATAAAATTTGCTGGTCGGGCAAGAATGAGGCAATATCTCGCGGCAATAAATAGTCGCGCTTTGCCCGATTGACTTCCTGAATGTCGCGTATGCTCAGAAATTCAATATAGGTTAATCCAAAATAACTTAACGCATTATGGGTTCCCCATCCGGGGTGGGCGCCTCCCGCCATTGCCGTTAATTGGTTCGCGGAAAATGCAGTTATCGCATCGTCAAGATTATTGACATAATGGACCACATGATCCCAGGTTAATGTTGCCATTGGCGACCCTTTTCACTCTCAGGAAATAGGTCATATTGTAAACACAGCGGGCCTGATTAAAATAGCGCTATCTGCCGCTGTTTTAGTACTTTTTGTACTTTGCTTTGCTAAAATAGTGAGTTGACTATGGGGAACACACGGAGCGACATTTTTTAATGATTGGAAATTGAGCGCTAAGATGCCAATAGCACAGAAAGAGCGATGTTAACAGCAACAGCAATTTAATAGCAATGCCAATGCCAATGCCAATGCCAATGCCAATGACTATCGGTATCGGCAGGCGCAAGTGCGTTCGCCTGCCGTTATCCGCCCATAGCGCCGCGGGGATGAGGCGGTCAACGGTAGCGTTATTGTTCGTGACACAATTGGTTGCAAGAGGGATTGATTTTCGCCCTTTGCCGGAAAGGCGGTTGTGAAGAGTCAAAAGCCATTGCCGCGTGGTATTGCAGGGTCGTCAAGCCCCGGGCCGGGCTAGCCCGGCCCATACCCAGCCGGTTTGAGGTTGGCCGCTCAGCGGGCTACCGATGCGGGCGTTGCAACCAAAGCCGTCCGGCTGAGGCCAGCACGGCATTTTTGCCTGCATAAGAGCGTACGGCGTTAGGCCTCTGCTGCCGCCAACGCTTGCGCATCGTCTCCCGCCGGCGTACGCATCGGCGCGGCGGGATCGGTGACCGCCGTCCAGACTGCGGCGGCCACATCTCGGGCATGGGTGACCGGCGTGGTGGTGTCGCGTACGCCGGCTATCACACGTTGCTGTAAGTCGACGTAAGCGGGCGGCACGCTGTCACTCATCAAACGTCGGGCGTTGTCGCCAAAGCGGGTACTCGGCGCTCGCCCGGGCAGCACCAGTCGTACCCGGATGCCGAAGGGCGCCAGTTCCAGCGCCAGTGATTCGGTAAAGGCATTCACCGCGGCCTTACTGCCCGTATACACCGCCAGCAGCGGCAGCGGTCGTAACGTCACGGTCGAGGTAACATTCACGATAACACCCGAACGCCGTTGACGAAATTGCGGCAGTACGGCCTGGGTCATGGCGATGGTGCCCAACGTATTGGTCTCGAAAACGTCGCGCGCAGTATTCAGCTCAATCCCTTCCAGCGGCGCCAGCAGTCCGACGCCGGCATTGTTGACCAAGGCATCGATCGGGCCGGCCGCCGCCACGCACTGACGGATACTCCCGGCGTCGGTCACGTTCAGAGGCAGCACGCTTAGCCTGTCGGATCGAGGTAGAAGATCCTCGCGCGGCTGGCGCATCGTGGCCACGACGCGCCAGCCGTTATCCAAAAAGCGTCGTGCAATTTCAAGACCAAAACCGGACGAACAGCCCGTAATTAAGAACGGTGGATGTAGACGGCATAGCACTCTCCTTTGTTTGACAGTGCTGCTACCTTAGTGGTAAGACACAGGACTGACTATATTCGCAGGTCCGCTTCATTGAGATCGTCCAGAGTCGTTGACCCCTTGGCGGACGTTGTCGCCTTGCTGCAACCCGCGGCGCCCTTTTCAAAGCTGGTGGTTGCCTCGGCGCCCTGGGCGGTGCGGCGCAACGATACGGGCCGTCCTTTCTATTTCGTGGTGCTTGGAGGCTGCTGTCATTTAACGGTAGAAGGGCCGAAGGGGAGTGAAACCCTCATGCTGAACGAGGGGGATTTCGCCTTACTGCCGGCTACGCGCAGCTTTGCGACGTCCAGTCTCGACAGGCCGCCACCTCGGGCGCAAGAAATTATCGAGACGCCCATCGCCTCGATGCCGGGCGGCGCACGGGTTGGCGACCCTCAGGGTGTCGTTGACGTGCGCATGCTGGTGGGGAATTGCGTTTTTGGATCGCCGGACTCGGCGCTGTTGGTGTCATTGTTGCCGCAGTGGGTACATGTGCGTGGCGAACATCGTTTGTCGACACTGGTGCAAATGGTGGGCGATGAATACCGCGCCGACCGGCCTGCCCGCGAAATCATGATGACGCGTCTGCTTGAAGTGCTACTGATCGAGGCCTTCCGTTCCGCCGCCATCACGGCGACATCGCCGGGGTTGGTACGAGGATTGTCCGACCCCAGGCTGGCACGGGCGTTGCGCTGCCTGCATGAGCGACCGGCCGCGCGTTGGACGAACGTAAAGCTGGCTCGCGAAGCGGCAATGTCGCGTTCGGCCTTTTGTGAACGCTTCAGCCGCGAGGTTGGCGTCGCACCAATGACCTACTTGCTGGTATGGCGCATGGCGCTCGCCAAACGCCTGCTGCAGCAACAGGACACACCCATGGCCGCCATTGCCGAGCATATCGGTTACGGTTCAGTCAGCGCCTTTGGTTGGCGTGGCGTTTACACGACACGTTGGCAAGTCGCCGGGCCGGTACGTCAGGGAAGGGGATAATGAAGCCGCAGACTGACGACCGGTTGTGCCTACGCGGCAGTTAACCCTTGGTGAGGCGCAGTCTCGTTTATCATGCTGTGTAGTCCTCACGATAAATTTCAAACCATTGTTAACCCGCCAGACGACATTGAATACAGCTTTTTACGAACGACTCGAATGAATGAACGACGTGAAGGTGAGTATGGCACATGCCCGTGATTGATGACGATGAGAGCGATAATGAATTAAAAGTAAATGATGCGTGTTTATCAGTTAAAGCTGACTGACGTGGGGCTTTCATTGCTATTCTTTTAATGCGCTGCTGAAATGATCAATTAACCTCTATGTTAACGGATGGAACAGTCAAACCGCTAATCTACTGTAGGAATGATGCACTTCTTCCGGGTCGTTTATTTCATTGTATGAGACTAAGGTTGAGCCGGTGTCCTTGACCGTAGCAGGAGTAGTGCGTACAGTATTCAAATTATTACTGTGTGGGGTCGCGAATAGTCTGTAATCCGTCGCACGCCTGCAGGGGGGGGATTTAAAATATACTGGGGCTATGAAGTTGGTGGTGTATTAATGAATATCATCATCATAATTAAATTATGTTTCTCGTGCAAGGAAAGGCCTGTTTTTCTTTATGACTTGAGACGTGATAACAGACTAGGTAACTCTTTTTGCCATGATCCGAATTTGCAGGGTTGTTCGTGGCGGCTGCCAATGCCTCAATTCTCATTATCGGTAAACCGCCAGCGGCTAATGCATGCGAAGAGAAAGCGATGGGGGCTTGACCTGCCTCGCTTGCGGTCCAGTAAAGGGCAGCTCGTGGCGTAAAGGCCGGGTCGCCCGTTTTACGCCTCTGTGCGGTATCACCGCAAGCGGTTACCGGGGTGTCATAGAACAGCGCCCCTCGTCTTGCTGCTAAAGTTTAACGTCTGGCAAAGGCGCGGTCTGGCAGGCGACGAGCTGTAGGAATTGCCAGCCTAGGAACGATCTCGCCGAACACGCTTAGGGTAAAAATTTATCGGGAAATAAACGATAATGTTCAAGCAAAATGCCCCCCAGAGCCTCACCTCTTTGATTGGTTTTTTTTGAGAATCTGAATGAACCCTGGGGAATTAAAGACGCGGAATCCCGCCACATTTACATGAACGCTGCCGCGCTACACTACACCAGTACGCCGGGCAAGTTTGATTTTGCCGGCAGGAAAGATGATGAATTTCCTGTCGCCTGGTCTGAAATGGCGTTGGAACTACAACAGCATGATAGATTAGCCGAAAACAGCGAACGAAGCGCGACCGTTATCGGGACTCACTACTGGAACGGTGAGCAGACGCTTAAACCCTTTCTGAGCAATAAATTTCCTCTCTATAATGACCAACGCCAATGTTTAGGGACGGTATGGAACGCCAGAGAAGTCATTGTGGTATCGCAGCTGATGTTAATTCAGAAGAATAAACCCTCAGTGCTGCACACTGCGCTTTCTCAAACACTTTTCACTAAAAAGGAATTAGAGTTTGTTTTTTTCCTGCAGCAAAAGCTTACAGCGTAAAGAGATCGCGCAGATATTGCAGGTTTCTTATCGAACCGTAGAGAATCGGGTATTCACAATCTACCAGAAATCCGGCGTACATTCGCTCGCTCAATTTATCGAATTCTGTAAAAACGCCGGGCTGGATAATTATGTGCCGCATGACTTCCTGCAAAAGGGGGTTGTATTTTGTTAAATGTTTCGGGTCAAAATACCATAATTTCATTTAATGCTTATTCCTTATTCCTTATTCCTTATTCCTTATTCCTTATGCCGCGTGCCACAAGAAAGTCGCGTGCCCTTTTTAGGCGTCGCGTTGGTTCATATGGGGATGTTGACTGCGCTTGACCAGTTCATGCTTGGCGCCGTGTTAGGTCATGCTATGACGCTCACCGATGCTTATATCTCTATTGCGATCGGCAGTCTGATTTTTGGCGTGGTCACGCTCGGACTCGGCTTGGCGGGAGTGCGCGAAGGCCTGTCTGGCAGCCTGTTAGCCCGCTGGTGCGGGTTCGGCCGCATCGGTTCCGCCTTGATCGGTATGGTGGTGGCGATAAGTTTACTTGGCTGGTTTGGCGTTCAAAACGCGGTGTTTGCCAAAGGCTTAAATTATGCTTTGAACGATGCTTTAGGCTTTCGCGGGTCAGCTATTATTTTCGGTATCGCCATTACCCTCTTGGTTGCTTTTGGATTCGAGGCCTTAAAGGTGACTGCCAAGTTGGCGGTGCCGATCTTTATCGTGGTTGTGGGGTACATATCAATCACTACCCTGACGGGGCATAACCCCATTGAATTGTTCCGGCGAACCCCCGGTGACGCCACGCTGAGTATCGGCGAGGGCATTACCATGGTGGTCGGCGGGAGTATTGTTGCCGCTTTGATTACTCCGGATCTGAGTCGATATTGCCGTAATGGAAAACAGGTCGTGTGGATGACGATCTTGACCATTGTGGTGGGTGAATTTATCGTCAATGGCGTGGCGATACTGATAGCCCGTGCGCTCAATATGTCTGATGTGGTGACTATAATGGCGCAAACTGCTGGTGGCATGGGGTTAGTGGCGGTGATCTTTTCCACGCTGCGCATTAATGACATTAACCTCTATTCTTCCTCGTTAGGCATTGCGAATGCGGTGGAGATTCTGACAGGAAAGAAAATTCGCTATGTTTGGATAACATTATTGATAGGTTTTACAGGAACGGTCTTTTCCGCGATGGGCATCCTGGAACGGTTTATCGATTTTCTCAATTTCCTGGGGATACTGTTCCCACCGATTATTGGCGTGATGCTGGTTGATTACTACGTCTTGCGGTCACATCGAGAACTGCTTGATATGACGCGTCGCCTTCATACCTTGCCTGACGCCAACGCTACCCCTGCCATAGGCTGGTGCGCAATCGTTTAATGCGTAACGGGCAGCATAGTGGGCTTTGCCATAGAGTCAGGTGTCCCCTCTTTTAACTCCTTGTTTGCGGCAAGTGCGCTTTATTGGCTGATAAGCGCCGCCCTGCGCGCGCAAAGAGGGCGTTCGGCGAGTCGCGTATAAGGACGCTCGGCGCGTTTTAAATAACAGCCGCTGTCTGTGGCTTAGTCAGAAACCGTCGACATTTCTCAGGGCCTATCGCGCCATTCGCGCGCTTTGTTATTGCCCCGGCGGTTCCCGCCGAGGCACACCTGACGCGTTGCCAAACCGGCCGTTGCGATACATATGTGAGTGCTCTTGAACGGAATGGAGCAATGCGCCTATTATCCCGTCGCCAATGGCTTGTCGGCACCGCCGGCGTGCTGGTCGCGGCTATGAGCAGCCTGTGTTTGCGAAAGATTTTTTATCACCACGGCCCCTTGACTGTGCCTGAGGCGATCCCTTCGCTCGACATCTCCGCGCGCTTTATGGCGGTGTCAAGAAAACTCGTCGATAGCGACAGGCTGCAACCGGATCTGGCCCAGGCGCTGTACGACGCGCTGTATCATCCGCAATTGGACGCGCAGCTGGAAACGTTATCCGCACGGCTTGACGAACAACTTGAAAGCCCAACGCCCTGGCAGGAGAGACTGGCGCGATTATCCCCGGATGTGCGCCAGCTTTACTATCAGCTCATCAACGGATGGTACCTCGGCGTGGTCGGGCAGAGCGACAATTTACGCTGTATCGGTTTTGAAAATCTGGTCAGTTATCACCTCCTCAGGCATGTGCTATTGCCGCCAAGCTATGCGCCAGGCCCGCCTAATTTTTGGGTCAAGAAACCTGACGCCGGGGCCAGCGTGAATGGCTAGTGCGTTGAGTGCCTATGTCGTCGTCATCGTCGCGGGGATCGCCGGGGCGCTTGCCGCGCGAAAGATAGCCCAGTCAGGCGCCTCGGTGCTGTTATTGGAATCCGGTCCGATCATCAAGCGCGGAGAGGCCGTGGAACGATTCCGTCAGTCCCCTTTGAAAGGCGATTTCACCGAACCTTATCCCGCCACGCCTTGGGCACCGCAGCCGAAGTTTCAGCCGAGCGATAATCACTATCTGATCCAAAAAGGACCGGATCCCTACCTCGCCCAATATTTACGCGGCGTAGGCGGGACCACCTGGCACTGGGCCGGACAGGCTTTCCGGCTGCTGCCCAACGACATGAAATTGCGTTCGCTTTACGGGGTAGGGCGTGATTGGCCGATAACGTATGACGATCTTGAGCCCTATTATCATGCCGCCGAAGTGTTGATGGGCGTGTCGGGCGATGATGCGTTGGGATTGCCGCGCTCGGGGCCCTATCCATTGCCGGGGCTGCCGCTGCCGTATGGATTTGAACGTATCCGCCGGCGCATAGCCGGGTTGGGCTACGTCTTGGGGATTGGTCCCCAGGCGCGCAATAGTGTTCCTTATGACGATAGGCCTGCCTGTTGCGGCAATAATAATTGTCTACCCATCTGTCCCATCGACGCGCAATTTCATGGCGGCATTGCCGTCAATAAAGCCATCGCCGCCGGGGTCCGGGTGGTGGCCAATGCCGTGGTTTACGCGCGCGCTGCAGGCCGACAATGGCGACAACATTGTCAGTGTAAATTATCTGGACGCCTAAGCAGACGCACCGCGTCCTGGGCAAGTGCTTCGTTCTCACCGCCAACGGCATCGAAAGCCCCAAAATACTGCTTATGTCCCGCAGCACACGCTTCCCCGCCGGAATCGCCAACCGCTCCGGCATGGTTGGCCGTAATTTGATGGATCATCCCGGTGCCTCGGTTACCTTTTTTGCTGATGAACCACTCTATTTCGGTCGTGGGCCAATGCGGTCAGGCAGCATTAATAACTTACGCGATGGGCCATTTCGGCGGGAACGATCCGCGGTACGTATTGACGTCGCCAATACCTCACCGGTCCGTTTTCTCACTGAGCGGCTAATTCGCCAGGGCTATTACGGTAAGCAATTGGACGGACGGTTGGTCTATCAGTCGGCACATTATGTGCAGCTTAAATCTTTACTGGAGGTGTTGCCCCATCCTGATAATCGCGTGGTATTGAGCAAAACAGCAAAGGATGCCTGGGGGATCCCCCGTCTGGAAGTCCATTACCGTTTTCCCGACTATGTGCATCGCGGTTATGACCAATCTCTGCGGGATTTCAAGACGATTGTCGGATAACTAGGCGGAGAGGAGGCGGAATACAGCGCGCGGGGTGTTTATGATAACAATCAACACATTACCGGCACGATGATTATGGGGCGCGATCCGTCGGATTCAGTGGTCGATGGCGACTGCCGCGCCCACGATCACCCGAATCTGTTTATTGCCGGCACCGGCATTATGCCTTCCGCCGCCACGGTGAATTCGACGCTGACCGGTACCGCGCTGGCGCTGCGCATGGCCGATGCGGTCTTGAGGCATCTGGCCTGATCAGTAAAAGGTGGAGTGGTGACGGAATGCACCTTGAATGTTTAAGAATACGCATGCTCCCTTTGCTCTTGGTGGCCTGCGGGGTGCAAGCCCAGGTGCCACAGCGTCCGCCGGAGGATCTCATTGCCCACGGCCGTTACCTCACGCTCGCCGGCGACTGTCGAGCCTGCCACACCGCACCGGGCGCCGCGATGGGGTTCGGCGGCGGTTATCCGTTGGCGACGCCCGTTGGTGTCATTTACAGCACCAATATTTCCTCTGACAAAGCTCAGGGTATTGGCGGCTGGAGCGACGAAGCTTTTGTCCGCGCGGTGCGCAAAGGCGTAAGCCAAGATGGACATCTGCTCTATCCCGCCATGCCCTATGACGCCTTTGCCAAAATGAACCGCGAGGACGTTCTGGCGATAAAAGCTTATCTCCTCTCGCTGCCGCCGGTAACGTCGACGGGGCCGGCTACGGACCTTGCCTTTCCCTTTAATCAACGCTGGGGCCTGGCTGTTTGGCGCGCGGCGAGTTGAAAGAGGATCCTGCGCAAACGCCGGCCTGGAATCGCGGCCGATATTTGGTCGAGGCGCTGGCGCACTGCGGCACCTGCCATACTCCCCGTTCCGTGACCTACGGTATGGACAATGCCAAAGCCTTCGCGGGTGGCGATTTAGGATCTTGGGTGGCCTTCAATATTACGCCGGACCGCAACGCCGGTATTGGCACCTGGAGCCGTTCGGAACTGGCGAGCTATTTGAAAAACGGCTGCGTTACGGGTAAAGTTTCTGCCGCCGGCGGCATGGCAGAAGTGGTTGAACAAAGCCTGCGGTACCTAACGGAAACGGACCGTATGGCCATAGCGGAATATATCGGTTCCCTGGTGGCGGTGGGTGGTGAGAGGCAAACGCGGCCACGCGATCGCTGGGGCGCGGCCTCAGCCACTGTATACGCGCTGCGAGCCGGGCGATTATCTGCGGCCACCGGCGCTGGACTGTATAATAGCCACTGCGCGTCCTGGTCACGGAAGAGAAGGGGAGGGTAACGGCGGCGGCAAGGGTTTTCCGTCACTGTTTCACCATACCACGACGGGGGCTTACGACAATCGCAATGTAGTGGCGGTGATCCTCACCGGGGTAGCGCGCCGCGGCCAAAGCACGACGGTAATGATTCCGGTCTTTGCTGAATGGCTTTAGGACGAACAGATTGCGGCACTAATAAATTTTGTCAGCGCGCAATTTGGTCATCCGTCTGCGGCAACCCTAACGCCCGCGAGGGTGAAGGCGCTGCGCGAGGCGTTAAGGGCGCTTTCCCCAGTCACTATCGAAGATGGCCCGCCAAGGGGCAGCACCAAACGCCGATGACCATCACTAAGGGCAGCGCAATGGCAGTAGGATAGGCAATGGGGCGACGGTGCCGCCAATATGACGTCATGAATGCGTAAGGATAATAGGGCGCCCTAAGCGTTAATCTTTCACCACATTATGTCCTACTTTTTCTGTACCGAAAATGGCTCCTTTCAAGGACGGCGCAAATTCTGACGGCTTTTCCACCTCTGAAATGGAGATATCAACTTCATCTTTGGTCGCAATTCGGGTCACCGGATCGAGTAAGCAATTATTCCATTTAATCATAGGCTTATGGCTAATCGGTATAACGCTAAGTTGCCAATTAACATCCCGGCAGAGTCCTTGACGGATAAACTCATTAGTGAAATCAATATGGTTATCTTCAGTGTCGCTGATAAAGATTATTTTTTTAGGGTGTCATTGTTACTCTCACTTAAGAGTTGTGAGGCTAACAGGATCCCTGATAAAACGATAGTATTGCCACCATTTCCAATATCTTGAATTTTCTTTTCCAGTTTGTTGATGTCATTCGTAAGTAACAGAGCTTCATTGCGGGGCTCATTTCCTGAACATCCCTTAATGAAAAGTTTTGGGAAATAACCATTAACAAGACTATCTTTATAGTGACTGTGATGTTTATCTTTGAGCTGTTTATGGAATCCATAGTTAATTAACATACTCTTCTGATGTCTATATTCATTAGTACCAATTCCCTTTATCTCTTTAAGTTTATTAGAGCCAGGGTTTAAAAATACAGTTTTGGCGGGATCCTTATTTTTGTAGTCAATACTTTCCATTTCTTCGATTTCTTTAGGGGTGTAGAATAGTAATTGATTATTAGTGGGATTTATTGGATCTATACTAAAAGCCCTGTTTTTATTATTAAGTGTCTTTTTCACATCTACAAGGTCTGATAATGAATTGGAGGGATACTCTTTCTTATAATCCGATAATTCATAGTTGTTAATTGTACTTTGGTCGAAGGCGGGTAAATTTATGCCTTTGTCGCCAGTATAAAAAATTTGTATAGGATTGTAGTCACGCTTCATCACAAAGGGCATATGACATATTTTTTGGTAAAGTACCCCGGCATCAAAAGGCACAATGGCGATGCGGCTGTTTGTATTAAGACGTAGGATGTTATTAAATTCCCTCATGGCATCGAGCTTCAAACGCTTAATTTTTCTTATGCAGCCCGTTTCCCGCTCTATATCTGTGTCACTTTTTTTATCTTGTTCAAATCTTCTAGCCAGGTCTTCTTTTTTTTGTCCTCGCACCAAAAATCATTCATTGAAGCGGAGACATCCAACACAAAAACGATGTCTCTCTTTTTGTTAGACGTTAAAGCATAATTCTTTTGTGCCACGGCGTTGTCGCCAATGTTCACGGATGAGGGAAACGTCTGATAAAAATCAGATGAAATCCAGGAATGGTGCAG
The DNA here is from genome assembly GCA_014839585.1 of Pseudomyrmex concolor. NCBI lineage: Eukaryota > Metazoa > Arthropoda > Insecta > Hymenoptera > Formicidae > Pseudomyrmex > Pseudomyrmex concolor. The sequence continues at coordinate 21,092 of QVOB01005525.1, forward strand.
GTTATGCTCTTGGACATGATACGCCACAGAGTGCGCCTTAGTCTGCTTTTTGTCTGAGGGCAGGACGGTTACTTCTACCCTCGGCAACGCCTTTAAATGAGGCATATACGCCCGCACGTAATTTGTGGCAAGCTGACGATGGCGCTCATCATCGCCGCGCGTTTCAGGGCTATCCTCGGCGGTGAGCGCCAGCGCGGCTTGCTCTAGAGCATCCGAAAGCCTGGCCTTCTGATAAAGGAAATGGGCGCCATCCAGACCAAATGAGGCCAGGGTGATTATGAACGTCGACAATAATGCGCAACTCACGACATACGAACCTCGCTCATCATGGTATAAGAGACGCAGTTGCTGCTTGATTTTTATGCTACGCATTTTCATTCCTGTAATTATCTGTCAATTTTAGGTTCGGGTTATCGTGCGACTAAAGGGATAAAAGATATCAACTTACCAAATTTAGGGAAGGCCTGACCAATATCCATTGAATAGCAAATAGTGACCTGATAAATCGGCAGTCTCCCATATCGAGGGGTGGTAGGAGAAAGTTCCTCCAGCGTTTTACCTTTGATAGGTGACTCGCATGTATCATCCCCGATGCCGGCACGATAGGAGGTATAAACTGGTTTCCCATTCTCTGCGGCCAGAGACGCGTGGTTTGAATGAACATTGTTGGGCGTTTTTTGCATTGGGAAATAGATTTCATCTGCCGTAATTCTCAGATTGGATAAATCGACGCTACCATTCATGTCGTGCAATACCCCTTTTGCTATGGTATAAAGGTCACCTACGTCTGCTGATGTGAGCCGATGATGGTGCTGATAAAGGACAGAGCGCTCGCGCAGTACGCCGGCTAAAGAATAACTGAGACGATCGAGTTTTCCTTGTGTTGATATTCTAACCGTAATGAATGTCATATAAACTAATAAAATACCAATCATAAAGCAAATTAAACAACATTCGACGGTTACTGAGGCATACTGATTATTTATTATTGGGCATATTCTGACTTTCTTGTACAAAGATGACCTCTCTCGTAGTTAATTTGTTCGCCCAATAAGTGGGGTAGGGGAAGAACAGGGGGCGATACTTATAGCTGAATTTGTAACGAGCAATACGGTTATCCTCAGCCTGTTTGCCTAGGCATCCATTCTTTAATTCATAAATGGAGTTACAAAAATGCACTTCAACCATAATGTCCTGCTTACGTATAAAACCCCATAGTAAGCTGTGACTATTGTACAAAGAGTCTACGAACGCGGTTTGAAATTGCGTTGCCGTCTCGTGAGCCGAGTTTTTCGCTTTCTTTGCCGCTTCAGAAGCAGCCAAATCTAATGCGGCGGAAATGTAGGTGACATGCATCATTTCGGCAAAAAATGAGATAAGTGTTAGGAAAATTACCACAATAAGCGAAAATTCAATGGTTACAACACCGCGTTGATTTGAAAATAATTGCCGCAGGAGCAAGATTAATTTCTCCTGAGTTCAAGCAAGTCGACGCGCTGAAGTGCGCTCAATAGAGCTTCTGTATCGCCTGATATTTTCTTCTTTTCAATGATTAACTTGGCATGATAAAGATCCCCATTTTTGACCAAGCCGAAAACCAAATTATGCAATAGTCGAGGATGCTTATGACCATTGATGTACAAAGGAAATAAAATATTCACTGCCTCCTGATACTGATGATTCATCAATGAAACCATGGCGAGATTATTATTGGCTGTTACATCATCGATAAACAGTTGACGGGCAGTGATAAACGAATTTTTACTCTCCAAGAACCTACCAGATAAGGATTGTGCTACGCCCCGCAAATTATAAGCTTCGGCATTTTTATTGTCGAAGGTGAGTATTTTATTGCAAAAGTTAATGGCGAGGGAATAGTTACCCAAAGAAATCAAGTTTTTTGCCTGTAAATGGTAAACTTGTGTATTTTTGTTACTGAGTAATGGCTTTAAGTGAAAAAGGGATTATCGGTAATCTCCGTTCAAATAATAAAGGTTGGCTAGTTTGAGTCGCTTCTGTTGATCTTCATTATTCTTAAGATCATTGCGGTAAAGCGTGATAAGATCCGCATAATTTTTCGTTTTGACATAAATATCTTCCTGTAATGCAGAATCAGATTCTGAACTATCATTAAACCATGCGCAACCACTTAAAACTGACGCCGCAAAGCAGATACAAATTATTTTTTTATGAAATGCCATTTTGCAAAGTCCTCAAAATGCTAGGCGCTATAATCAAAATGACTATAGGGAACATGATGAATAGAACGAGCGGGACGCTCATTTTGGCCGACAGCTTGCCGATTTTTTCCTCCATTTGCAAAAGTTGCATCTCTCGAATATCTTTAGCTAACTCGGACAGCGCTTCGTAGAGCGACGCGCCATAACGGATACTCTGCAATAGGCATGAACAAAACATCCTTACCTCGGTGAGATTGATGTCGCGGTATAAACTCTGTAGGGTATCCTCAAGCCCGCTTACCTCCGCTTTTTTTACCACATGCGTTATTAAATTGGCTAAATTGGCATCAAGGGGGGTGAAATGATGACTAATATATTTGAGTGCATTTTCCACCGTCATACCGGATTGAACGCAAACAGCGATCAAATCGACAAAGTGGGGCAACGTGTCCTGCATGTTTTTTTTTCGATTGTTGACCATGGTTTTCACCAAAAAACCGGGCACAAAAATTATCAATGCGAAGATCAAGCCAAAAGTCATAGCTAAATGGTGAAACGTCAGGTCAATCAAACCCAGATATTTTATGGCCAAAACTAAAAGCACTACAACTAAAAATACCTTAATTTTGTAAGCAACTTTATGTTCAGTATTATAAAAAAGAGTAATCAGTGGGTTGAACGTTACAATAAGAGCATCGTAATCAGACGTTTTTTCTCCAGTATCTGTGGCCGATGCCTCTTGTTGGTTTAAGGCATCTTTAAGGAGGGTAACCTTATGCCGTATAAAAAAGTAAGGATTAACAGTGTACTACCTAAAGTTAATGCTAATGCAAAGACTATATACATTAGGTGGCCCTTTTAAGTAAATACCAATTGATAAGATTACCTAATGCAATACTCGCCAAGGTATAGTATAAGATATATCTACCGGTGGGGTCGTTTAATATAAACTCCAGTTCTTCCGGTTTTAGGTACTTCATGGAACAGAGATAGAGAAGGGGCAGGCTGGCTATAATTTTGGACGAGGTGCGCGCTTCGGATGTTAATGCCTTTTTTCTACGTGAGCATTTTTTATTGTTGTTAATAATTCGTGATATTTGACCTATCAGTCCTTTGAGTTGCTCCCCTCTTTCCATACTGACAAGTATGACGATCGAAAAAAAATGGAATTCCGCGAAGCGAAACTCTCGCCTGGCATCAGAAAACACACGTTCAGGCTCCTCGCCCAGGTTTAATCTGCGATCAATGCGATTGAGGATAACGCCTAACGGCCCAGAAATAGTATTACCACAGCGTTGTAGCGCCAGCTGCACGCTATTACCGGTCGATACCACGGCATTCAATATGGAGAGCGCCTCGGGGAAATTATCCTCGAAATGTTTACGATGCAATAAACGACCGATGTGTAACTGACCGATAAACAGTACCCATACCACAACGGGAATAAATAACCACAGTGCGACGTGTAGCCAAGTAAAATTAATCGCGAATAACGTCCAAAATATGATTAAGCTTATAATAATCCCCGAGCAGTAATGGCCTTTCCCCCCTCTTAATGCATAACCATACCATTCTACCAACACGTCCTTGCAGGGTAATGCTATTGATGTTTGTCTGACCCTGCCAGACTGCTCATTATTGTTAATGAGTCTAAAACGATGCCATCGAAAAAAATTAAAAGCTAGCAATAACAAGCCTAGACAAAGTATCAGAAAATACATGATTACTCCATGGAAAATATCTGTTTTAGTTCATTATCAAGATTGAACATTACCGCATTTCGCATAATTGCTGATCTTACCAAAAGACCGTGGTTAATAAATTTTCCGATTATTTTGTCGTTTTCGTCTCTGCCGCTTTGTGCCTCAAAGCTAAAGATATTTTGTAAAATGACCTGATCACCTTCAATACCCATGATTTCACTGATGTTCATGATTTTTCTTGAACCATCGCTTAAACGGGAAACTTGAATGATAATATTAACTGCTGAAGCAATATTGCGTCTAACGGTTACCATGGGTATATTGGCACTTGCCATCATGACCATGTTTTCCAACCGCGCTATTGCATCGCGGGGGCTATTGGCATGAAGGGTTGACATTGAACCATCGTGGCCGGTATTCATTGCCTGCAACATCTCAAAGGCCTCTTCCCGCCGACATTCACCGACGATAATGCGATCTGGCCGCATGCGTAAAGAATTGATTAAAAGAGCAGGCATGTTCACGGTGCCGGTATTCTCTACCCCTGCCAGCCGGGTTTCAAGACGTACGACATGCAGCTGCATAAGCCTTAGTTCCGCGGTATCTTCCAGGGTGATAATTCTCTCATTTTCGCATATATAATGGGATAATGCATTTAACAGCGCCGTTTTTCCCGAACCGGTACCGCCGGAAATGATGATATTAAGGCGGCAACGCGCTATCACTGCCAGGAAATTCGCCATTTGTGCCGTCAAAGCATTTGAATTGATGAGATCATCTAAATGAAGATGTTTTTTGCCAAATTTGCGGATCGAAATCGATGTCCCGTCAATAGCAATGGGCGATATGACGATATTTAACCGGCTGCCATCCGCCAGTCGCGCGTCGACTAACGGTAGCCCTTCATCAAGTCGTCTGCCAACACGTTGTACTAAACGTTTCGCTATATCGGTAAGCTGAGCATTGTTAATGAAACGCTGTGGCACTTTTTCCAATTTACCAAAACGTTCGACGAAGATATCCCCAGGCCTCTTTACCAGAATATCGCTGACTGTTTCATCTTCAAGCAGGGGACGTAACGGTCCGAAACCGATGATTTCATCCGCCATCAGCTCAGCCATCAGTTGCCGTGAGGAGGCAGAGAGATAATCGTTTCGCGACTCACTTACCCGTCCCAACACGCGATTCATCTCCTCCACCAAGGCGGAACGGTCATGAATCAACTTTTCTATTTTTTCCAGCTCAATATTTTGCAGTACTTCATAGCGCAGCGTCTCTTGCAATGACAAACACATGTCCATTAGCACGATCTCTCCCATCTTGCCTTAATCACCGTAAACAAAGATTGACTCGGCGGCTTCACGCCCATCACTGCATTGGCCAGTTGTTCTATGGGGGCCAATTTGCGGCGAAAACCTAAGTGTGATGGTGGCGTTTTAAGACCAGAGATGCTGTAAGGGAATACAATGTCGATAGGGTGAGCCAAAAGCGATTGGATGTCATCTTGAGCCAAGGTGTCTATCACGATGGGGCGTGTATCATTTAAGCAAATGATTAACCGTCGGAAAGTGCGGTCAGTACGCTGCATCATTTGCAGAGTTTCGACCATGTTATGGGCAACATGCGAGGCGGCCATTGACCTGTCAATAACCAAAACCTCCCATAGTGAGCGTTCCGTTAGGTCACGCAGCAGTTCTTTTTCGGCGAAGCTGATGGATTGTTCAAAAATGACAAAATTATATTTTTTCATGATATCTTGCGACATATCGGGCACATGGGGCGTTTTGCTGCACATGACGTCCAAATGTTTATGTAACGTGGCTATTTCATTGTTAATCTTCTTACCTACATGCAAATCGAGGTCGCGTGAGCCATAAGCGCCCTGCACCAATAAAGCCGACATTTTTTTTTGCGCGCTAATCTGTTTAGCTAATTGATAGCCTATGGTCGTGCTGCCTACTCCCCCCTTGCAGCCTAAGACGCTTATGCAGATAGCCTGGCGGCTGGCTTTGGCTTGTACGCCGGCGACCGCCTCCTGGGCGAGTTCACTTTGCTGAGAATTGAGGTTGAAATAGCCAATATTATGATGTGCGAAGGTTTGCGCCAGCGCAATCGAGTCACTATTTCCTATGATACTGCACCACATTTCGCAAGGTAATCGCGCGCGGATTGTTTGTATCACCCGCTCAGGTTGGTCACAATCACCGATATCAATTATCACCCCATGCGCTTGTGCCGCAATGATTATCTCTTCGTGTTGTAATATATCGCCCTCTATGACTTGAACAGAATCGACTCCTGTCATGCGGAGCTGCTGGCACAATTGTTGAATAATCTCAGTACGTGTTGATAAAATATATAACGGCTTCATTTCTTTACCGTTAGTATTACTCGAAGATCGGGGGAATAAGAGCATTTTATATCCTTGCTATAAAAGTGTGGTATCTGCTTATAAATTATATTGCATTGATCCCACGAGACACTGCGCATACCAGTTCAGCATCGGCATTCGTGCAATACTTGGCGAGCCAACACTCGCCCTAATGAAGATGCATTCGATAATGTCAAAGCAGCACTGAACTCAGTTTCTTAAGATACATTATCAAGCGCATTACTTAATAACCCCCCCTTTTTCGATAAAATCCTGTACCCGTTTGCGGTCGCTTTCATTAACGACTTTACTGAGATTAAGAAATCTCGCCCACACCGGTGTGCGTTTCAGATTAGGCAAAGGGACGTTATGTGAAAAGGTAGGTTTCACCAGATTTACCGTGGCCACCACGACTAATTCTTTACGCTCTTGCTCGTTGTTTACACCGCGGAAGAGTGCACCCAATACGGGTACATCGCTGATAAAGGGAAGCTTAGACATGCCTTGCAATTCTTCATTACTGATGAGTCCCGCCAATAGAAAACTTTCACCGTCCGCCAGCTCTACCGTTGTTTTAGCCTGACGCGTTGTCAGCGCGGGCAAAGTCGTCGCAGAGTTAGTGACATAGTCTTGCGATACACTACTGACTTCCTCATTGAGCATCACGCGGATATGTTGACTGTCGCGCGCTTTTGCGCCAACTTTGAGCTTGATGCCGTAGGATTTATAGGTCACGGTGCTACCATTATTAGAGCTGGTCACAATGGGGAGCTCACCACCTACCAAAAACTCAGCTGTTTCGCCTGAAAGCACCGTCAGGTTCGGCTCCGCCAGGATCCTTGCCATGTTTTCATCTTTAATGGCTTGCACTAATCTAATTACAGATTCAGCGTTAAATTTTTTGAAGATAGGGACGCCTGCTGCCATATCATCTGTACTTTCCAACCCGGTGAGTGTTTTCCAATTGATGCCCAGCTTTTCATTTAAGCGCCGCTTAACTTCAACCACGGAAAGTTTAACGTTAATTTGGTTAGTCAATGGTTTTTGTAATTTATTGATGGTTTTTCGGCGCCATGAGCATTAGCGACGATCTGATTGATTTTGTCGTAAGCTTCTTCCGTAGATACCTCACCAGAAATAATGTAAGTACCGCCGATATTAGATAAGTGAACTTGACTCCCTGGGAATTCATTAGCTATACGACCATGTAGATCTTTGAGTAGCTGATCCACAACCAGCGTGGTTTTTAAAATCTGTTTCCCTTGTTTGTCGAATGCAACAAGATCGCCGCGCCCCGTTGCTTTTGCAAAGGTAGGAATATTGTTTTGTCCTATCAATTTATAATCGACAATGTCCGGCGACGAAATGAAAATTGTATCAATGGCCTCTGGTGCTTGAATGACTTGCGTATCCCCTAACGCGAGATAGGTTTCCGTTGCGCCAACGCATGTCACACGTCCGATGGCCGTGATTAATCCCACGGCCACAATGCCGAGAGAGTGGATGAGCGACTTGTGCTTTTTGCAGGCATGCATCTGAAGTCACCCTCTTAATTCTTTTATATTATTGAATTGAGGTAACACTTTTTTGGTGCTTACCCTGGATGAAACTGGTTGTTTTTCATCGTTTGGCAAAAGTAGTATCTCGCCCATACTTTCTGTTAACTTTATCTCCGCTAGCTGCGCGGTAGTGAGTTTCAATGCCACTGTTCCCAGGAAATTATCATTACCAGCGTCTGCCAGCCCCTCTGAGGAACGACGTTCGATGTTGACAACCGGTATATGTTCAAAGAGACGGTAAATAACCTGGTCTTTGTATTCATTAATGCCATGACTGTCATTTTTTTCGTTATTAAGCGTGGTGTGATTCGGGCGGCGTACTTCAGTGAGTTTAATATAGATTGAAAGGGTGTCGCCATTCGTAACGGAGGTGAGTAAATACTCATCTTTTTTACTAATGGGGAAATGGTAAAGCACCCCCGAAGGATGTTGATGATGACCGGCTACAATGCGACTTACCGGTTGTTCCAGAACCGCCATAGTGAAATGCTCTCCTTTCGCTACCCGCTCTTTTAGCCGATAACCTGCAATAATTCCATTATTGATTTTGCTAATGTCGCGCTTATCATTATCGGCCTCGTGGGTATCAATATACTGTAAGGTATAGTCTTGATCCGTCAAAAGATCATTGGGTTGTAAGTCTTTCAACGCCACTGCCGCCAAAATAGTGATCTTATTACCCTCTATAGGTTCGTCGGGTTGCTGCAGCTGCAGGAAGATGCCGACAAAACCTACTGCAGTCACCGCAATTGATAATATGAATAACCATCTATAGCTCATGAAAAGATCCCGCTCTCAGAAAGAATTGCCTGGCTTGTGTCGGATAACACAAATGCGATGGCTATTGCTACCCCATAAGGCACGCCCAAACGTAATGTTGCTTGACGATAAAATATGATTCCCACCAACGTAATCAGACCGCCAAGAAGGGCGGTAGTCAGTAGAAACGAGATAAAAGAGGACCCATCGAAAAACAGTGATAACACCGTTAATAGCTTAATATCGCCCCTCCCATGAGTTTGCTCAGGAAAAACAGAATGCCAACGCTGAATACAGTCACCGCCAGTACTATATTTGGCATCTTGCCGGTGAAAAGGATCAGCAGGCTCAATGCCGCAAGTAAAATGGCAAGGTAGCGGTTACTGATGGTCCGCGCACAAATATCAGTGATAACAATGCGCATCAGTAAACAGAATACGATACTACTGGTGACTATAATAGCCGTCATCATGACTGTTAATTCCTCTCTTGTGACCGCCAGCCTTCAAATGTTTCCCTTACCCATTGTCTCAAGCTCGCGGGAAAGGAGGTTCGCCATCGCGCACCTCCTTTGTCAACACTAATTGCAATTTACCACACCAAAAGTGATGTCTTTTGTTAGTCCTCTTCGCGTACGTATGAAGAAAGCGTACAAGCGTTTATCACGCCGCAGTTCGTCTTCAGTCAATAAAATGTGAGATTTGCTGAACCTCATTATAAAATCAAGCTAAAATAATGAATGGCTAAATCCAGAATAAAATTAGCAAACATCTTACTTTTTCTACCAGGTTTTATTTATCTTCTATATTTCCATTAATGGTCGTTGTTTTTCGGATTTTTCGGATCTTCGGGTTTATTGGCAGGCGTATTCAATGCCGTAGTTGCTTCATTAAGTTTATTACCAATTCCATCAAATGCTGCTAATACCTTTTGGTTGAAAGTACTACCCTTGCCCGCTGCCGCCATAAGCAATACCGCCATCGCTATCCCAAGTATGGCATATTCGATGGTGGTGACGCCGCGCTGATCGTTGACAAACTGACGATAGCGCTGAGTGAAACCGGATATGACCTTTTTTGTTTTCGTTGCTGACAACATTTTCTGTCCCATGTTAGTTCAATAAATTTTTAGCTCAAAATCGCTTTCCTAAGTAAGGAAAATGATTCCCTGTGACAACCCTGGATGTTACCTGTCAGCTAAATCCTGACGAACGGTTACCCGCACTAATCTCTCGTAACCTCATCCCGGCTGAGGCCATCATTTCTATCGTGATAACGCTTAGTTGTCCTCATTGCGACCTCAGATTATCTCAAAGTTGCTTCATTATTTATCAAGTAGGAAAAAAAAAGTAAAAATGAGCGTAGTCAGCCAGCACATCGCCAGAACGGCCAGGAGAGAAACAAAAATATCCCAGCTACGGCATTGGTACCAGTCACACATCGTCGTTTTAAGTTGTTTGGCCAATTTGGTGGTTGTCCTTGTGTGAGCGGGTGAGAGAGCACTGGTGCTGGTATATTTTTTTCCTTTTCTTCGCAGGTGAGGGGGGGGCGGCAGAGAGTGGTCTGTCAATTTACTGACCATCTACTCTTGAAAAACTTCGCTGGTGACGTGACCAACATACTTCACGCCTTTACGAGGAATCGTTTTGATTAGCGAATTAGGTAGGCCAACCAGGTTGAATGCCCTACGGAGCAAATACAGTTGTCCGTAATAACTACTTTCGCTGACAGAGCCTCGTTGTTCTGCCCACACCTGGTTGATCAGATTTTGTTTGTCTGTCTCTCCCTCAAGCAGTAGCAGCAGAAATCGATAACTGTTTTCTGACAACTCAATTGACCTTCCTCCATTTGAGATTAATCGTCGTTTTTCTGGAATAAATATTACCCCCTTATCGAGGATAAACATTAGATCTTGTTTATTCATACAATCCATGTCCAGCTCCGGAAGTACTCCTGTATATTATTATTGTGTTCATCTTCTTATAGGTTTATAGAATCGATAGCATATCCTGCATGCCACTTCAATAATACCCATTGGGAAACATCATTTACTCATTAATTCTCATAAACCTTACATGCAGTCTAAAGTGAGTAAAGCACCCAATAAATAAATGAATAACCTGAGATATAATAATGAATTTCTTTGTTTCTTTTCTTGGGTAATACTCGGATGATAAATTTCTTGGTCCTTTTATACATTCTTCACTACTTCGGCAAAGAGAGGTGATAGGTACAGACGAAGCGCTGCAGAGCTCATCTCGCCCCCAAACTCATTTATGCCGTAAAGGGATGAGGGTAAACACTGGGTTTTGACTCGTGCTTGTTACCTTAAGAGGGTCTTAAGATCTTTCCATCATGATGTTGAATGAGTGGACAGGCTGTATCATTAGCGCTTGGCCAATGACATGGATTGAGAAGCGGACTTGTGGCTTATACTTACTTCAGCAGCCGTGTTTTCTTCGTCAGAGCAAACTCAACACCCTGCTAGGCAAGTCACATTCCCGTTGAATAGAGAACATCCTAGGGCCAGGCAGCGTTTTGCGGCGAGGCTATCGCGCCAAAACATCACGCCAGGGCGCCCGTGGTGCTTGTTTGGACGGGGCGTCGCTGTATTTGGTCTCAACGGTGGTGTTATCACCACCGATCATCACTTTCCACGCGAAAGCCCGTCAAATCAAATTGCGCATCCTCTCATCTGCAGCCGGCCTATCGTGTTATCAAGAATGCGTATTGATTTTTTCTGACTGCCGTAAACAGCATCTAAAGATGCTGTTTGAACCAGGCGGTCTGCGCAGCGATGATGTTGACAAAGTAATCGCCGCTGTAGATATCATAATGACGGGCATCAGGTTTGATATAAAGCTGCTTGGTTCGGGAGCGTAGCGAATTATATAATTCAATTCCGTGTTCAGGCTGATTGACATTATCTTTTTCCGCCAGCACAACCAGGGTCGGGCACGTGACCTTGGCTGCATTGTCTTTCGGTTTATAGTGCAACGTCTCGCGAACGGTCAAAAAAGGTATTTTGATGTCCATTGCCGGAAAGCGCGTCTTGTGATGCTCAAAAAACGCTTTTGATTCATCGTCGCTTAACACGCGCGTTATGCCGACGAACATTTCTTTGCCCGTGAGACGTTGCTTTTCCGCCATTTTATCGAGTGTGGCGAGAAAGGCGGCTTTTTCTGCTTTTTTCATCTTACCGGTAACGATCTTTTCACCGTCCGCAAAGGCCAACTGACTGATAATACATTTGATGTCAGGGTTATCCGCCGCCGCGCCAAAGACATGGCAGCCGCCAAATGACGTTCCCCAAAGGCCGAGACGCGTCGCATCAACGTCAGGCTGTCGTTTAGCCCAGGCGATAACAATTAATATATCCTCTATCTGCATTGCCGGCACTAAATGTCCGCGTTCTCCGGCGCTGTCGCCGAAGCCGCGGTAATCAAAGGTGATAGTGGTAAATCCCGCTTGGGTAAATGCTTCGGCAAAGGCGGGTACTAAAATAGGCTGAATACCGCAAAACCCGTGACAAAGAATGATGATCGGCTTCGGTTCTTGCCCCTCCGCTTTACGCAAAGTCACAGCGATGCCGTTGGTTAATTTTGTTGTGATGATTTCCAAGGTGACTTTCCTCCTATGACAAACATTTATCGTGACAATGCTTTTTTTATTAGGGTGTGAATAAGATTATCTCAACCCTGTTTTGACAGTACCGCTGTGGTGCCAAGAGAATAAGGCGAAATGTCTCATTGGCGCTTGGCGCGTCATTGGATAACGTGCAGATAATTTTCATCATAAAAGAATTATTTAGTTAAAACAAAAATAATTTAAATTATGCTTTTTTCATTTGAGAGGGGTTTATGTTATTTCGATGAAGTATGTGTTTCATTGATTTAATTATGAATAATAAATCAATGGATCATCTGGACAGTCCTGGGGTGGTGGCAACCGTCCCCTGCATCACCTGAAGAACACTCTGCATCGCATCGATTGACAGTATTCACAGCCCGCTGACATTGACCACGCACCCTGCGCGCCACTGTGCAAGGGTCAGAATGCCGGATACGGCGGGGTGTCTCACCACTGCCGGCCAACTGTCCCTATTCATGTCAACGAGGCCGTTTGTAAAGTAGAGAGGTAGTCCGGCATGCCTCGGGACATTTGCGGCACGAGCCTGCGAACATACCTCATCGCGCCATCGTGGTGTTTACACGGGGCAGGACGGTGGCCCGGCTCGAGTATGTGTCCCCGCGGCGCTGTATTCTGATATCGGTCGCAGATCCATCGCGTTGTCGTTAACGATATCGTCATTATTATTAGGCGGAAACGAGGCAGTGGTATGACAACACCCAGTATCCATGTCGATTTCGTGGTAAACCGCAGCCTCCAGGAGCAGCTACGGGAAAAGTTGATTGCTGCCATTCTAACGGGGATTTTCCTGCCCGATAAGCCATTGCCTTCATGCCGTAAACTGGCCTCGCAACTGGCCATTTCCCGCAATACCGTCGCGCTGGTGTATGAAAGCTTGCTTAACGATGGTTATCTCATCAGCCGTCCACGCAGTGGCTATTACCTGCATCAGGACTATTGCCGGGCGAACGCAGCCGGTTCGCATGCAGAGCGCGAGCCTGAGGAGGCGAGCGGCCGGCATACGCAGAATGCGCCGGTCTGGAGCCGGCGGCTTAATCTTTGTCCCAGCAACTTCTTCGCCGTGATGAAGCCGGCACTGTGGATGAATTATCCCTATCCTTTTATTTACGGACAGCCTAAACAGCACGCTGTTTCCCTACGACCACTGGCGCGATACGCTGCGCCGCATCACCGGCGTGAAGCGCGATCAGCGCTGGATGTATGACAATATCGATCAGGATGTCCCACTGTTGGTGGAGCAAATACGCCAGCGGATCTTGCCTAAGCGCGGGATAATCGCCCGTAGCGATGAAATTCTGATTACCCTTGGGTCGCAAAACGCGCTGCATATGCTGTCGCAGCTGTTGTTCAACCGTCAGACGCAGGTAGCGGTGGAAAATCCGGTTTTCCGGGAGGCTATTAACGCCTTCGCGTTACAGGGGGCGCAAATCGTGCCGCATCAACTTGACCGCGACGGACTTTGCCTGAGCGATGTCTCCCGTCGCTGCGATTATTTTTATGTTACCCCCAGTTATCAGGCCCCTACCGGCGTTTGTATGGGGCAGGGACGCCGCGCCGCGCTGCTCGCCCATGCCTGTCGTTACGATCAGGTTATCATTGAAGATGACTATGAATCCGAACTCAATTTCGCCACCAATCCGCCGACGGCGCTTAAAGCCAGTGATAGCCACAGTCGGGTGATATACGTCAGCAGCCTGTCCAAATCCCTGTCTCCGGGGCTGCGTCTGGGCTATTTGGTGGCGCCCGAGGAAGTGGTCGATGAGCTACGTGCGCTGCGCCGGCTTGCCTATCGTCATCCGCCGACCAATATCCAATACCAGATGGCGCATTTTCTTGCACAAGGGTATTACGAAACCTATTTACACCGTTATCGCGAGGATTCCGCCCGCCGCTGGCAAAGTCTGCATCATGCCTTGACGTGCTGGCTGCCGGAGTGCCGGCGTAGCGAAGGAAGCGACCACGCCAATGCATTCTGGCTACAGGCGCCGCAAGGGGTGAGCATCACCCAGCTAACGTGGCTGGCGTCGCATCGCGGAGTGCTGATAGAGCCGGGTAAAGCGCACTTTCTCGGGCCAGATGCGCCGGAGCCGTATTTCAGACTTGGCTTTCATTCCATTGCGCCGGAGCAGATTGAACCCGGTATTATGCAGTTGGCCCAGGCAATGCAGCAGCTTATGGGATAACCCCCGCGTCGGGCGCATCATCGGCGGGGCGCAGGCCCTGGCGCTCGAAGCGACGAAGCGTCAGATGCTCCGTCCCGCCGCCCTGTGCTGACGTCTACTGGTAGCCCCGCCGCTCGTGACCTCGGCCTCAGCTTTCCGGCGCCAATTGGCTGAGGAACAGGCCTGCCGCGCTGACCGCGTCGATGGCGATTTTGCCCAGTTGCTGGCGGATACTGTCAGCCAGGGCGATAGTCGAGAAACCGGTACAGGAGAAGGCAATGACCTCCGCGCCTTGGCGATATAGTCCGTCGGCACAGGCCAACGCGCTTTCGCGCCCCTGTGCGGTCAAGAGATCGGTGGTGTTGAGCACACCTTCAGGTCGTGCATAGCTGACCGCTGCCCCCAGTAACTGTTTGAACGGCAAGGGGGCCTCGGCGCCAATCCCCATTACCGCCACCGGTCGTTTGAGCAGGGCGGCGACGCTGGCACAAGCGCTACCGGCGCTGATAACGGGCAGGCTGACCGCCTGACGCAATGCCGACAGTCCCGGATCGGCGGCGCAGCTTAGAAAAAGCGCATGACAACCTTCAGCCGCCAGCGCCTGTCCCAACGCCACAATTTTGGGTATCGCCAACGACTGGCTCTCGGCGTCATAAATGCCTTTGCGCTGATCGGGGATACACCGGCTAACGGACGTCATGCCATAGGCCTGATGAATGGGGCGACCGTGCTCTTCCACAAAGTGTGGATCGTCATGGGTTAATACCCGGATAATACCCAGCATAGAAAGCTCCTGTTAATTAAAACAATGGCCGCTGGCCAGCGTGACGGCGGGCTGTGCGGCGGAGAACAGCAAGGTAGGGTTCGGGCCGCCCAAGCGCGCCTGGCCACCGCTAACCTCGATCCAGTTACCTTCAGGCAGGCCGATAACGTCAAGCTGCGGATCTACCGCCAGCAACTCGCGAATACGTTGCTCGCGGGTTTCTCCCTGATGCCCCTGCGGCAATGCATTGGTAAAGTGCGGGTTGATTTGCAGTGTCACCAGATTTAGCGCATCCAAACCGCCGGGATCGACAATCGGCATGTCGTTGGTGGTACGTATGGTCGGGCAGGCGAGGTTTGCCCCGGCGCTCCAGCCGACATACAGCGCCCCGCGCGCAACCGCCTGCCGAATCGGCGCCAGAAGGCCGCGCGTCCGGCACTTTTTTAGCAGATTGAACGTATTCCCGCCGCCAACCATCACTACATCCGCCTCGGCAATCGCCGCCAGCGGATCCGTTTGGGTATGGAGGCCGACAATAGACAGTTTGAGCGCCGCCAGCGCCTCGGCGACCTTGGCGGTATAGGCGTCCCAATACGTGGTGACGCCGGCAAAGGGAATAGACGTCACGTTACGGCGTTGACGCAGCGCCGCGCTTATCACGGGCTGGGCGTACGCCAGATAGGACGTGCCGGGCAGCACTGAGTTACTGAACAGCAAAATATCCATGCTTGAACCTCATAACAGATTGTGCAATAAATCCGCCAGCAATTGGTTGGCCAGCTCCACGGGCAGGGCGGCTTCGCGTGCGCAGATGTCTTTGTGCCACGCGGTATAGCCCATGCAATCGGTCAAGATGATGTCGGCGCCCTGTTCTGCCAGCGAGCGCGCCGCGGCGGCCACGTCTTCTTCGGACGCGGTATAGGGAGATGCAACGGCGAAGACCGGCTCACGCGCCAGGCTACGCCATTTTTCTTTTTCGCTGCCGATCTGTGAGGCCAGGGGCACCAGGATCCCGGCGCGGCGCTGACCTACCAGTGCGGTTTGGGTAGCAGGCAGAATTAAATCCGGCTCTAAAAGCCAGGCCCGTTGGGTGGTCAGACCGTGGAACTCGCCGGTGCACAACAAGGCGATAAGGTCGCAGCCTTGCGCTTCAAGGTCATCGATTTTCGCCTGCACGGCCGTGCCGACCGCCGGCTTGTCCATTACGACCGCCCGGCCGTCCAACAGGCGGGACGTGAGTACCGCACCGCCAGGCTGTGCGGCAAAACGAGCGGCGATCGCAGCATCGTCGAGTCCGTCCAGCACGCCGGCATGCACGCAGGCGACATGCGCCGGCAGGGCGGCATCCAACAGGGGAGCAATATCCGGGCGTGGCGCCTGGCCTATGGTCAGCGTGCCGATTTTCGAGATAGCCATGATCAGACCCTCGGTTGACGTTTTTGTAAATGCGCCAGCGAGCCGTACAAATCCAGCAAACGCTGATATTCGGCGGCATCGTAGAACCGGCAGATACCGCGAGTAAACTCTTTGGCCACTTCCACGGCGAATTTGCAGGTCAGGGCGATATCGGTTTCATGGCTTGCGCTGGTACCGCAGCCCGGTACCGCGCTGACGGAGGTAATGGCGACCCCCACCACGGGCGCGCGGGTGGCGATGGAAGGTTGCAGAATACTGTTCAGGTGATAAACGCCGTTGCCGTTAATGTCCTGGGTCGTGATCGGGAAGGTAACCGGCAACTGACCGGTGGTCATCTCCATCACCCGCAGCAGATCCTCCGACACCCGCAGGATATAGCCCTCTTTCACCGTTGGCGAGAGAGCAAAGCCTTTGTGGTTAATAATGCGGTTGCCCTTGGTGGTATCGATGGATAGCACGGCGTCCAGTTCATCCGACACTTCCTGCTCGTTCATGTCTTCGGTTTCTACCGGCGAGTCCATGAGATCAACCGGGTCGTGCGGTCGAGTCGGCGCGTCCGGACAAATATGGGTGGTAACGATGACGTCGCCCGGCAGGCTGTCGCCCTGGCGCTGCATTTCCGCCAACTTTAGCGCACTGGCGATAGCCGCCACGGCGGCGTCCGACACTAGCCCGACGCGGCTCGGACGCGCGCCAATACCCCCCAGACGGCCGACAATCCCTAACGTGGGTGCACTGCCGCCGCGGCGTTTGCCGTCGCTGCCAGGGATCACGATTTTGACAAAATCGGTTTTGCCTTTGGGTCCGCTCACCGCCTGTACGCTGACGGCGACGTCGGGATACTCGGCCAGCAAGGCTTTCACTTTCTCGCCGCTGGCCCAGGCGCTATCTGATAATTCAAAAACCTGCAACGTTTGCTTTAAGCTCATTGTGATGTCCTCTGGTAGGGCTTATTTTTTACCGCCCGGTAATACCGAGCTAAAGAAACTGAAAATCGCGTCGCCGGCGATCAAGCCTGCCGCCAGCACTTCCATCTTGTTGCGCGCCGACTCTCCCCAGATACGCAGCGCCAGCGCACGGATTGCGATACCTATCATGACTGCCCAGCCCGCCAGCGGATTATTAATCAACAGGCCGGTCGCCAGCAGCACGCCCATCTGACGGCCCGGTCCGCCGATAAGCTGGATGAGGGCGCCAGGGGTGGCCCAGATAAGCAACGACATGGCGATATCGGTTGAGACGCCGGCGTTAATGGCCGCCACATACACTTTCGCCACCGGCGGCACCTGGCCGCGGCTAAAATAGTCCTGGAAGACAAACATCACCACCGGGATGGCGACGATAAAGGCCAGCATGGCTGCCAGTAATTGTTGGCGGCGGCCCTCCAGCTCCAGCCGGGTGTGATGGCCTTTGCCGCGCAGAATGTAACCTGCTTTCAGGTCGTATCCCATGTCGGCGAACGCCGGGCCAGTTGCGGTCGAAAATCCACACAGCATGACCAGGGCAACGGGCGGGAAACCGATCAAAATGCCGACCAACAGGGTAATGAGTGCGACGGCAAACGCGGGGAACCAGCCGGAATGCATTGCTGCCAGACCAACGATGATTTCGTGCAGGAAGGCGGCGAAGGCGGCATAGACAACAAACGCCAACAACCAGGGTAGCGATAGTTCGCTATACAGACCGCCGCCCAGGGCCACCAGTGCAGCGATCGCAATGAAACCCAGTGCGCCGAATCGCAGGGTTTTGCCGATATGTTCATTCTGGTTGACCGCCAGCGCGTTATCGTCACTGGCCGCCGGCGCAGCGTCGTGCTTGTTGTGGCGGATAAGTTTGACTATCTGGAATAAAGCGACCAGGCCGGCGCCGGCCATGACGCCATGAGGCAGGTAATGTTGATTGATATCCACGCCAAATAGGGGCGCGGAATACCCCCGCAACAGGAAGCCGACGCCCAGCATCGATAGCGCCCAGATGTTGCCGATAAAGGCAGTACCCAGCGCCGCCATGGGAAATTTGAACCAGGAGCCAATCGCCCCGATAAGAATACCGACGCTCAGCAGCGCCGCCTGTTTGCCTCCCTTATCGCCGGCCTTGATAGACTCGGCAGCGGCAATCCCCGGCGGCCATGCCCCGCCGGCCGGGAAAATGCGCGTATTGAACAGCCGATACAACAACCAGGCGTCCAGCAACATCGCCAGCGCCATACCAATAAACATCGGTATGACCAGGTCTGGCCGACCGAACAGCCAAGGGATTGCGATAGGCAGCAATAAGGAGTTGGCCGCCCCAAAGGTGGCCGCCGAGGTGGCGCTTTGGGCAAGATTTTGTATGTGAATGGAGCTAAAACGCATGAAGTTGTGGAGCGGAATACGCGCGATGATCATCGCCACTATGGCGCCGATGATGGCGGTATTAGGCGTTACTCCAAGCGTGGTGAGCAGTTGCACGCCGATTATCGCTCCAAACACGCTCAGCGCCAGCAGTAACAGCAGGGTTGCGGGTTCAAACGTGCGCGGGTGAGCTTCCTGCTCGGGTTGCTGTTCCCCCTGGGGGATAGTGGATGGACTCACGGATGTTTCTCCTGATATTGAAAAAGGAATCAAGGTGTCTCGGTAACCCGCATATCGCCTGTCTTGTGGGCGATTAGACGGGCGGCATCGCGCAGCAGGCCGGCCAGGCGAACGATTTCTTCCGGGTGCGCCAGCGACTGGGGCAGCGAGAGGCAAAACGCAACCGCTTCGTGGGTCGCGGGATCGCCCACGGCGCAGCTCACCGAGGCCGTATCGGCCACCGACTCGTTAATCGCAGTGGCATAGCCTCTCTCCCGCGTCTGCTGAATCAAACGGCGGATACTGTCCACGCTTTGGTGGGCGCCATTGAGTTGCGTCGCGACCGGGGGAGATGCAATGAACTCTTCGAGTTCGTCCTCCGAGAGACGTGCCAGCAGCGCCCGACCCGTAGAGGTGCCCCAGACCGGAGAACGCGAGCCGGGCTACGTCACCATCGACAACGCATGGCGGCATCCACCCGTTCATTGAGAGGCACTTGCTGGCGCGCGATATGCGCTGCACCCAGCAACAACGCGCTGGGCATGTAATGACCTTGCGCCTCGTCTTTTTCGAGATAACCGTACTGCACCAGTTGATTCACCACACGTGACGCGGTGCTTTTCGGCATCTTGAGATGGCCAATCACGTCATTAACACGGATGCCGCGCTGTAACGAGGTCATCAACTGCAATATTTGAGCGCTGGTTTCCAGGATAGACATGGTAAAGTCTCATAAAATGGGACAAAGAACCTTAAAATGAGACTGAAAGTTTGATGCCAGAGATGAGATGCCCGCAGGCCGGCTGTCCGCAACGTGCGGCAGTGGAGGATTGCACTTAATTGGTGCAATACTCTGTGCATTTGATCAGTTATGGATGGTGCAATGGTAATAGGGAGGTTAATGCTGCGCGTTACCTTGCAGAATCCGCAGCGCGGACAACATCAGCGCGAGTCCGGTGAACAAGGTGAGCGTCGCCATCGCCATGCCTTGACCTACTGAACCCTGTTCAAACTGCCGCCAGATAAAGATCGCAACGGTTTGAGTTCCGGCAGGCGCAAGGAGCAGTGAGGTGACCAGCTCGCGCGAAGCGATGGCAAACACCATCAACATTATTGCCGCCAGCAAGGCGGGGAACACCAGCGGCAGCACGATATACCAAAGCGCCTGCCACGGCGTGGCGCCGTGAACGCGACCGGCGGGCTCCAGGTTGGCGCCCAGCTGACGCAGCGCGCTGCCGACATAGCGCACCGGCCAGGGAAGTAACAAGCAGCAATAGGCCAGGAGCAATATGGCCCAAGTGTTGTAAGGCGAAACCGGCCAAAAGGCCCGATTCCACAGCAAAATCAGCCCCACTCCGACCACAATACCCGGCAGCGCCGCGGGCAGCAGAGATAGCGCATCGATCACGGTTCGGCCGGTTATCCGCGCCACTATCGTCAGCCAGGCGGCCAATAGTCCCAACAAGCCGGTGATAACGGCTGTCGCCAGCGACAGGCTGGTGCTAAGGGCCGCGAAAGCATCGCCGCCTTGGTTGAACAGCGCCGTATAGTGCCCGCCGGTCAGGTTTGCCCACGACAAGCCGCCCGACAGCGTTGACATCACCCCGGTAAGCGCCATCGACGCCACCGGTAACCCCACGGCCAGCATCGCCGCCGCCAGGACGAAAATTACCGGCATGCGCGCCGCACCCAGACGCGCGCCTTGGGGTGCCGCTGGTTTGCCGGTAATGCTGGTGACGTCTTTATCGTTGACCAGCCGGCGTTGTATCCACCAGCCACACAGCGCAATAGCAATCAGCACCAGCGACAACAGGGCTGCTCCTGGCAAATCGATTGGCCAATCAGCGAGTTTACTTTCAATACCGACCGTCAGCATCACAACGCCGGCGCGGGCGCCAAGCGCCGCCGGCACGCCGTATTCTTCAATCGCCAGCGTAAAAGCCAGCAACATTCCGGCCGCCAGCGCTGGCGCGAGCATCGGCAGCGTGACAAGCCGGAACGCCGCCCAGGCACTGGTGCCATGTACCCGCGCAACCCACGCCACCAGAATCACCAGCAGTAACACGGTAGCAAAAGACAGCGTATGTGGTTTCACAACGAGGTTCCCGCCGGCGGGGACTCCGCCGGGCTTGGTCAGTTACTGGGCAAAAAGGCGGTTGTAGCGTTCAAGCACGCCAGCGCATTCGCTGTTGCCGTCGCTGCGGGTCGGAAGAACGGTCAATTGGTTGAGCTGAGGGCGCTTGGCGCTTACATCAGCGTGGGCCGGCATCAGCCAGGCGTCCGCCACCAGCGCTTGTCCTTCCGGCGACAGCACATAATCGATGAACGCCTTGGCCTCATCGGCGTGCGGGGTAGTCTTCAGGATCATCATCGGCCGCGGCGCCACCACGGTGCCGCTGGTGGGGAAAATAACCTTAAGCGACTCCCCTTGGTTAATGTTGCCGTAAGACACATAATCCACCGCGCCAAAGACGGCCGCCTTCGCGCCATTCTTTGGGCTCTGGCGTCCCGCTTTGCGTATTCCAGACAATCCCCAACGCAGAAACGCCCTGGGCAACATAATCCTCGGCCTGCAGCCAATCCGGGACATGTTGAGCATTGGCGCTACGATAGGGCAGCAGCCAACCGCGCTGATGCAGGTCCTCCGCGGTGTCCATTGAGGCGGAGATGAGAATATCCGCCTGCTCGGCTTCCAAACGCGCCATGACTTTACCGGTCGTGGCCTGGAACACATTGACTTTTACGCCTGTGTGCTTTTCATAACCGGCCGCAAGCTTTTTCGCCAATGCTCCCGGGCCGGCGGTGTACACCGTCAGCGCATGGGCGCTGGACATCATGACCGCTGACAACATCATGGCTAACACCACTCCTTTTTTAATCGGTATAAATCTTTGCATGGGCTCCCCCAGAGGATAATAAAACGTGACGGACGGCATGAACGCGACCGGTGGATAAGTGCACGATACGATGCGCCAGCCGTTCGGCTTCGTGACGATCGTGCGTGACATAAACGGCGGTCGTGCCCAGTTGGCGCAGCAGGCGGGCCATTTCCTGGCTCAGTGAATCGCGCAGCTTGCTGTCCAGGTTGGACAGCGGCTCATCAAACAGCAGAACGCCGGGTTCCGCCACAATCGCGCGTGCCAGCGCCACGCGCTGCTGTTGACCTCCGGACAATCCGGCCGGCCTGCTGGCGGCGAAAGCGGCGAGACCAACCCGTTCCAGCGCCTCGCCGACGCGGCGTGCGCGCTCGGGGCGCGCCACCCGCCGCATGCGCAGCGGAAATTCGACGTTTTGCGCGACCGTCATGTGCGGCCACAGGGCATAATCCTGGAATACCATGCCGAGGTCACGTTGCTCCGGGGGGAGCGCCCAGCCCGGTCGGGCCACTATGCGCTCACCGAAACGAATAATTCCGCAGGCAGGATGTGTCAGCCTCGCCAACAGGCGCAGCAGGGTACTTTGTACCGCAGCCGGACGGCCCGAGTAGCGCAACGATTTCGCCGGGTTCGATATGCAAATCAATGTGATCGAGAACGGTATGGGTGTCGAAGGCATACGAAACACCTTCCAGCGTGAGAGAGGTGAATGCGCGCATCACTGCCCCCTGCAATCAGGACAATTCGCTTTACCCGTGCTCAGACTCCAACGGGCCACACTCGCCTGCGTCGATAACAGGGGAGCCAACATCTTTTTATCCTCTTTGGGATTTCATTGCGGGCCAGCATAGGGGGGGTTTGTGACAACGGGATGACGGCGGAGAAGTTTTGCGCGCAGGCAGTGTGACGCTGTGAGAGCCTGGCGCGACAGGCAAGCGCAGTGGGTAACAGATTATTTAAGTGACGTTGTCACGTAATGCGGCGTGATGAACTCACTTCTTCGAGGAACTGCGCCGCAGGCACCCCTGCGCCGTCATCCCGCCGACTGTGGTCTGGATGACGACCGGCAATAACACCGGACGCCGCAGACCTCTGCTGAGGGAGCGGTTCGGAAAGCGTGCGATGGTCCTCGGCCTGTCTGGCCAGCGCCAGGTGCTGCAAGCGTTCACGCGCGGCTTTGGTTATGATCCCCCACTTGCGGCACACTCGGCTGACGCTTCTGCCTTGGCGAATGTGTAGCGCAGCAGGGCCGTCCACGGCGATCATTTCCAGCGCTTCCCGCGCTTCAAGACGTAAACCGCCAATCCCGCCGTAAATGCGCGAAAGCGTATCGCAGGGTTCACCCCGACCAAGTCGTTGAGCGGCCAAACCCCGCACCGCCTTCATTTCAAGCGCATGATACTCTTGCGTATTTAAGCCATTTTCTAGCGCCAGGCGGAAGCAGTCTTTGGGGCGCTTCGTTCTAAGGCGAGGGTAAATAGAACGGTTAATCCACCGAAGCCGTAGCGCGCCGATATCTTCATCCACAAGCGGGGAAACCGGATTGACGTCGAGGTTGTCGGCTGACCTGATAGTCGTGATGTCATCGACGAACCGTCTGGAGGGGATGCTTTGTCGTGCTGCCGGTTGATACGCCATGCCGGCAGGGAAGGCCGTCTGTGTCAGGGAAGCCACTCGCATAATTATGTACCGGTCGAGATAAGGAACGCATAAGAATAGCGAAAGGGGACGTCAGAAAAATGAAAAAAGTGGCTTTCCTCAGCAAGCGTATTCGACGACAACGGCGCAGTGTCTGGCCCGGTTTTTCCGGGCCAGATTGTTTTCCGTTAACGGGAGGGGCAAACCGGCTAAATAGTTCAGCTTGTGCGCCATATCAGATAGAAGGCGCGGCAATAGCATTAAGCTTGGCAAGCGCATCCGCGGGGAGAGTAAGCTTGAGGCTCGCCATATTCTCCCGTAAGTGGTGGGGGGATGAGGTGCCGGGAATGCGCAAAATATTCGGCGCGCGCTGCAGTAACCAGGCCAGCGCAACCAGCATCGGCGTGGCGTCTAGCGATTGTGCAACTTCGTTAAGCCGGGTGGATTGTAGCGGGCTGAAACCGCCGAGGGGAAAGAAAGGTACCCAGGCAATTCCCTGAGCGGCCAGGGGGTCAATCCATGCGTCATTATGTCGGTTCGCGACGTTATACATGTTCTGCACGCAAGCAATAGGCGTCACCTTCTGCGCCTCGGCAATTTGTTGTGCCGTAACGTTACTTAAGCCGATATGACGGAGTAGACCGCGCTCTTTTAGCGCAATCAGCGCCTCTGCAAGGGATCCTTCGGCCGGCTGCAGCGGATCGATCATACTACGCAGATTCACCACCTCCAGCACTTCAAGGCCCAAATGACGCAGATTGTCCTCCACCGCGCGCGTTATCTCAGCGCCGCTCATGGCGGATAACCAGTTGGCTTGCGCATCCCGCTTCGCGCCGACCTTGGTGACGATGCACAGATCGTCAGGATAAGGATACAACGCCTTTTTAATAAGCTGATTAGTGATGTGCGGTCCGTAAAAGTCGCTGGTATCAATATGCCGCACGCCGGCTTCAATGGCATCGCGCAGCACCTGAAGGGCTGTTGCTTCATCCGCGGGTGGGCCATAAACCCCGGGACCGGTCAATTGCATTGCGCCGTAACCCATGCGATGAATTTGACGGTCGCCTAAGCGATAGGTGAGAGCGGATTCTAACATGGCATACCTCCTGAGATAGTGACCGGAAGATTGTAACGTTACCTTAACTGTGCGACTATCCAGCTAAATAATGACAGGCTGTACGAGGTGGCGGACAATGCGGCTCGATTTAGGACTGCTTCACGCCGTGGCGGCGGTGGCCAAAGCGGGTGGATTCCGCGAGGCCGCGCGCGTCACGGGCAGTAATGCCTCACGGCTCAGCGATGCGGTGCGGCGGGCAGAGCAACAGCTGGGCGTCCGCCTGTTTCACCGCAATACGCGCACGGTGGTGTTAACCGAGGTGGGCAGGACATTGATGGATCGCTTATTGCCGGCCATGAGCGAAGTCGATGCGGCGCTGGACGACCTCAATCGCTACCGCGATACCCCTACCGGCACGCTGCGGCTGCACGTCCCGGTCAGTGCGACACGGTTAGTGCTACCCTCAATTCTCCCGGCCTTCCTGGCGCGTTACCCGGATATACAAGTGGATATCGTGGTGGAAAGCAATGTCCAGGATGTGTTCCGCGAGGGGTGCGATGCCGGCATCCGCTACGACGAATGCCTGGAGCAGGATATGGTGGCACTGCCGATAGGCCCGCGCCAGCAGCGCTTCGCCGTGGCCGCCGCGCCGGCGTATCTCGACAAGTACGGCCGGCCCGCACATCCCCATGATCTCATTCATCACCGCTGCATCCGCGGCCGTTATGCCACCGGTGTGACGCCGGAATGGGAATTTGAGCGCGGCGACGAAACCGTACGTATTAACGTTAACGGGCCGCTGGTGCTCAGTATTGGCAGCGCGATGGACCTGGCGGTAGCGACGGCGATTGCGGGTGGCGGCATTGTCTATCTCTTTGAAGAGTGGCTTAAACCTGCGATTGACAGCGGTGGGCTGGAGGGCATTTTATCCTCCTGGTGGCTGCCCTTTACCGGTCCCTATCTTTATTATTCCAACCGGCGCCTCATCCCGACACCGCTCAAGGCGTTCATCGATTTCGTCCGCAACGGGGGAAGTTAAACGCTTTCACTATGTTGGCAGGATGACGGTGGTGCGTAGCGCGAGAGACACAGCCCTTTATTCCATCACGGCGGCACCATCGTGCTACCGACCAGGGCTGACCGCGAGTTCGCTTATAAGACCAAATTGGTTATCGTCTTCGGACGCGCATGCCACGACGTAAGCGAGGCCGATGCGCTTGAGGTGACAATCGGCAACGACTTCAGCGCCCGCACGCTGCAAAATGTGACCTCGCAATTTATGGCCGGGAAAACTTCGGACGGTTTTGCCCCGCTTGGTCCCTGGCTCATCACGCGGGACACGATAGCCGACCCGAATGCGCTGCGCGTGCAGACCCGGGTGAACGGCGAACTGCGCCAGAACGGCAATACACGGGATATGATTTTTAATTGCCGACAGCTTATCCGCTATGTTTCGAGTCTTATGACCCTGAAACCCGGTGACATTCTGTTTACCGGAACACCCCATGGGGTGATCTGGGGTCAGAAGACACCGCGTGAAGTGCGGCAGTGGCTGCAGGCAGGAGATCAGGTGGTCTCGTCAATCGAAGGGTTGGGGGATCTACGGGTTTCTCTTCTCTGATACGTTGATACGACAGGAGGAGTGATGAGCGACAACGCTTACATCGAAAAAGTGTATATCCTGGACGGCGGTCGGGCCCAGGTCGATGACGCTTCCATTTATTCCCCAGGGATAAATGTGGGTCTGCCCATGTGCTGAGCTGCAACGCTTATCTTATTCGCCACCGCGGCGAATGGCTGTTGTGGGACACCGGCACCCAGGGTGATCTGATTTCGGTGCCCGAGGGGCGGGTCATAGCGCATGGCATTCGCGGTATGGTCCGTAAAACGCTCGCCGCCCAACTTGCCGAAATCGGCGTCGCGCCACAAGATGTCGGCACGTTGGTCCTCTCGCATGCGCATTATGATCATGCAGGCAATAGCCGTTTATTCCCGCGCGCGCGGTGGATAACGCAACAGGCTGAATATGACGCCATGTTCGGCGCCGATCCTGCCCAGTTCGGCTACCGCCCGGAATTGTACGCCACGCTGCTGGATAATCCGCGTGTGATGGTGGAAGGGGATTACGATATCTTCGGCGTTGGTGCGGTGCGCATGATAGCTACCCCGGGCCATACGCCGGGACATTGTTCGCTGTTAATCCGCTTGCCCCGCGCCGGCTCGGTGATCCTGAGCGGTGATATGGCGCACAATCGGTTCAACTTCCACTGTCGGTGCGTCCCATCGCTGAATGCTGATGAGGCGGCAACGCGGGCGTCGATGGAAAAAATGGCTCGGCTCCCGTGGGCGACGCTGGCCACAGTGTGGTTTAACCATGATACTGAGCAAAGCGCCACCTTACCTCACGCGCCGCGCTGGGTAGCCTGATCCGCCCTGTTTCATCCCTCAGCCGGCCAGGCGGGCGGCAGCGCTCCTGCCTGAGTCAAGCGCGCATCACGTTTTGGCGACAGGCCAAACATGCGCCGATACTCCCGGCTGAACTGGGACGGGCTTCCATAACCGGTGGCATAGGCAGCGGTTTCCACATTGGCGCGCTCCGATACCAACAAACGCCGACCTTCGAGCAGACGAAGTTGCTTTTGATATTGTAGAGGACTCATTGCCGTCACGGCTTTGAACTGGCGATGGAATGTGGACAGGCTCAGGCCGGCGGCGTCGGCCAGATCGGCGATGCGAATGGGTTCGGCGAAACGGGTACGTAATTGTTGAATTGCTCGAATGACCCGCTCAAGATGCCCTCGCTCAAGCGTCACATTCAGGATATGGCCGCCGTGGAATAATACAGCTCGCTGAGCGCCATCGGCGCCAGCAGCGGGATAGCCTCCGGCGTCTCCAGAAGCTGTACCAGACGTAAAATGCATTGCGCCAAAGGCCCGCTATCGATAGCGGTGACAATGGCGCCGGATGTCACCGCGCACGCGTCTGGCGGCGGAGCGGTAAGATTTTCCAGCATCGCCTTCACCCGGTAGGGATCCAACGCGATGATAATGCCCAGGAACGGCTTATCGGCACTGGCCTGCACTACGCGCCCCGCGGAGGGCATTTCCACGTTGACCAGCAAGGCCTGGCCCGCGCCATAGCGGTAGCGTTGCGGGCCGAAACTGGTCCATTTCTCCCCTTGTGCGACGACACATAAAGCCGGTTTGGCTAGAAGATGTGACGGCGGTTTTTCCTGATCGGCCCGCACCAGGATCACTCCGTCAATGTCCGTCAGGTACGGACTTTCTCCCGGTAAGCCATCGGTAATACGCTCAAGGGTACGAGCAAGTTCTGACATTTCACTCACTCCGACTGATGCTCGGCGCCGCACCGGCGCGTGACAGGAATAGGCATGAAACAGGCATGTATTAGTCTGTGAAAGGGCGACTGGATACCGAAAAATACATTTTTCTGCCGTGAGGACAACAGTATGCAAACGCCACATTCCAAAATCGCCATCATTACCGGAGGAAGCCGCGGTCTGGGTCGTAATACGGCCCTCAATCTCGCTAAGCGCGGAGTCGATATTATGTTTACCTATCATTCTCACCACGCTGAGGCGATGGAGGTGCAAGCGCTTATCGAAACAAGCCGGGGTTCGCTCTGTCGCCTTAGCGCTGGATACCGGCGACACGGGGACGTTTGCGGCGTTTGTGGAACGGGTCAAAGACGCGCTCGCATCGTTGCAGGCGACGCATGTCGACTATCTGGTCAACAACGCGGGCATTTCGCACCATAACAGTATTGCGTTAACGACCGAAGACGAGTTGGATGCCCTGTATCGAGTGCATGTCAAAGGGGTATTTTTTCTAACGCAACGCTTATTACCTCTGATCCGTGACGGCGGCAGCATTGTAAATATTTCATCAGGGCTGACCCGCGTCATTTATCCCTGTAGTTGCGCCTACGGGGCCATGAAGGGGGCCGTTGAGATCATGACGTGTTATCTGGCCAAAGAGCTCGGGCCGCGGCGTATCCGCGTCAATGTCGTGGCGCCAGGATCCATCCAAACCGATTTCAGCGGCGGTATGGTGCGCGACAACCCCGCAGTCAATAAGGCGGTTTCGGACATGATGGCGTTGGGGCGGCCGGGTTTGCCCGATGATATCGGACCGATGATTGCCAGCCTGCTGTCTGAGGAAAACCGCTGGGTGAATGCGCAACGTATTGAAGTGGTCAGGCGGCATGGCGATTTAAGCCTGTCCGCGGCGCCGGGCGCGTAGCGTAGTTAGTCCAGATCCGCCCCGTTGCTGGCGATGACCTTTTTATACCACCAGAAGGACTTTTTCCGGCGGCGCGCCAGGGTACCCTTGCCTTGGTCGTCGCGATCGACATAGACAAAGCCATAGCGTTTACTCATCTCGCCGGTTGAAGCAGCGACCAGATCGATACAACCCCAGGTGGTATAACCGATAACCGGGATCCCGTCGGCAATGGCGTCGCCCATGGCGCGGATATGTTCACGCAGGTAGCTGATGCGGTAATCAGCGTTGATGTCGCCGTTTGCATCGGGTTCATCGCGCGCGCCCAGGCCATTTTCTACCAGAAACAGCGGTTTCTGATAGCGGTCATACATCATATTCATGGTAATGCGCAGCCCGAGAGGGTCAATGCCCCAGCCCCATTCGCTGCGTGACACATGCGGATTGGCCAGGGATTTCACCACGTTCGCCGCGCTGCTGTTATGTTCGTTCATCTCCGCGGAGGCGCAGCGCGACGCATAATAGCTAAAGGAGACGAAATCGACGGTATGTTTTAGAATCGCGTCGTCGCCGTCTGCCATCGCCACCTCGATCCCCTTCTCGCGGAACAGACGGCCGGTCCAGGCGGGGTAGGCGCCACGGGCCTGGACATCAATAAAGAACAGATTTTCCCTATCCTTTTCCAGCGCTGCCCAAACATCTTCCGGTTTGCACGACCAAGGATAAAAATTACCGCCCGCCAGCATGCAGCCGACTTGATTAGCCGGATTCACCTCATGAGCGATTTTGGTGGCCAGCGCGTTGGCGATGAGTTCGTGATGGGTCGCCTGATACTTTACCTGCTCGACGTTCTCGCCCTCTTCAAAGACCAGGCCCGCGCTGGAGAACGGACTGTGCAGTAAAATATTAATCTCGTTGAATGTCAGCCAGTATTTCACCAGCCCGTCGAACGCGGTGAAACAGGTGCGCGCATAGCGGGTAAAGAAGTCGACCATCTTTTGGTTGCGCCAGGAACCATATTCGATCACCAGGTGCATAGGCACATCAAAGTGACTCAACGTCACCAAAGGCTCTATACCGTGACGGCGGCATTCCATGAACAGATCCCGATAAAACGCGATGCCTTGTGGGTTGGGGGTTAATTCGTCGCCCTTGGGAAACAGACGGCTCCAGGCGATGGAGGTGCGAAAGACGCTAAAGCCCATTTCCGCCATCAAGGCGATGTCGTCCTTATAGCGGTGATAAAAATCAATCGCCTGGTGGCTGGGATAAAATTCATCATCGCGCAAACTAAAACGCTTCTGTTGACCCAGCTTTACGGGCATCCGTGCAGGACCGAGCGGCAGCATATCGACAGTTGTCAGTCCTTTTCCCCCTTCAAGATAGCCGCCTTCCGATTGATTGGCGGCCAGTGCGCCACCCCATAAAAAACCTGCCGGGAATGTCGATGCTGACATGTCTAACCTCTTTCTTTTGCAACTTGGGTATTAACGAACGGGCGCTGGGCTATTGACCGGTTCTGTCGCTGGTGTGGACGCCGGGCGCGGCGGCTCTTCCGTCTCGGGGATATCCTCAAAGCCAAGAATGAGGGTCAGCACAAAGGAGAGTACGACTGCCAGAACCATGACGCCGACCACCCAGGCCACACTTATGGGATTGGCGGGATCAAAGAATTGCACGCTGGTGAAGAGACCGGGGGAAGCCATGGAATGGCTGGCGAGACCGCCGAGACCAGCAACCGCGCCGCAGACAAACCCGCTGATGACGCTTGCGATTAGCGGACGTTTCAAGCGCACCGCGACACCATACAGCGCCGGTTCCGAAATGCCGGCGACAATCGCCGAAGCGGCGGCCGCCAGTGCGGTTTGGCGTAATTCACGGTTTTTGGTCCGCAGCGCGACGGCCAAAGACGAACCGCCGAGGGATAAGTTGGCGCCGATTTCGGAGGGCATAACCATGCCTTCTTTACCGGTTTCAGCAATGGTTTGGATAATGGTCGGGGTAAAGACACGGTGCATACCGGTTACCACCAGCAGCGGCCACAACGCGCCCATAATGGCTACCGACAACCAGCCCAGGTAGCCATGAATGGTATAGACCAGGCGGGAGATACCGGTCCCAATCCAGATACCCAGCGGGCCGATGATAATTATGGCCACCGGAGCAGCGATAAGCACGATAAGCATCGGCTTGAGGAAGTTTTTAGTGACGGCCGGCGTGATGCGGTCGACCCCTTTCTCGATATAAGACAAGATCCAGGTCATGCATAGCGCAGGAATAACGGTATAGGTGTATTTCACCGCCGTAACGGGAATAAAAGTAAATTCAACGGGCTGACCCTGGGCCGCCTTTGCCATCAGGTCGATGAAATTCGGGTGAACCAGCACGCCCGCAATCGCAATCGCCAAGGACATATTGGTTTTGAATTTTAACGCGGCCGAGGCGGCGACCATCACCGGCAAGAAGAAGAAAGCGCCGTCGCCGATGACGTTGAGCAGTTGTAATGTGGTGGAGCCGTTATCAAATACGCCCGCCATTGCCAGAATCATCGCCAGCAGCTTGACCATTGAACCGCCGATAATGGCGGGAATCAACGGCGACATGGTGCCTATCAGCGCATCGAGGATATCGGCGCCGACACGCTTGAGCGACCATTTACGGGGGGAGGCCGGCCGACCGCCGTCAACGCCGGGCGTGCCGAGGCTCATAAGCGCCTGGTAAGCTTTTCCCACATTATTGCCGATAATGACCTGACACTGGCTGTCGGTATTGACTACCCCCATCACGCCATCAATGGTTTTCAACGCGGCATTGTCCACCAGGGCGCGATCCTTGATGACAAAGCGCAGGCGCGTCATACAGTGGGTAACCGCTTCAATATTTTCCAGCCCGCCCACGGCGTCTACGATCGCCCGGGAAGTCTGCGCATAATCTTTTGGCACGATGAACTCATCTCTTGGTATTAATCGGCAGCGAGTCAAACCGGTTTATTGCGTCAACGGTCATCCTGCCGGCGTCAACATTTCTCTTGGCGTCGCGCTGGTAAAATGAGTGCGCCAACGCGGCATAACATCGATTTCCGTAACGGCGGTGTGCGCGATAGGAAACCGGTTTTATAAAATCATGTTGTGTAATTAATAAAATGACAAGAATTTAAATTTGTAATTATTATTGTGAGGATGATCGCTTCGTCTGTTTGCGGCTTTATTACACGCGTTGCGGAAAAAATTTCACCCGCCTGAACGGCTTGGGTAAACTGTGTAGGATAATTTTTGCTGTGGAAGACAAAATGGCGACTTGATATACAACAAAATAATCGCCGTCGCGCCGATGGTGGTCTGACTGACGTCAATCATTTCTCGCCCCGTCAACATCAGGCC